>OMLM01007575.1:102610-133094 GCA_900302695.1 Helostoma temminkii
CCTGAGGAGGAGACGAAGCGACAAACTGTGATCTGGCAGCAGCAGTTACTCTGAAACTCGTTCATGTCTATTCTAGCATATAATTTAGTAATTATGTGTTTGTGTTTAAGCTTTTTTTTTTTAATTTAATCATTTGAGGTGGGCTGCTGTTTAGTTTGTGTCTTATTTTGCTTTTTGCTGATCCTGGGAACTTTGCTGTCGGGGATAAAAGTCCCTGGCAGGGTCTCTCAAGGCAAAGTTGTCCCAGAGGAGGAATCAGACTAACAATTTTATTCAACGACATGAAGCCAATTCTGAGGAATCTCAAACTGCAATTCCTGCTCCTTTAATCGGTTCCCTTAAAAATATCTCTGATTAAAAAATGTATTTAGCTGTGTCACGACCATTAATAAGAAGCACCTGGCATTTAAAAAACTTGTTTAGCGAGTTTACAAACTAAATTTAAAACTTTCCGACACACGTACCAAACTCACATTATGTACAAACCTTGACCAGAGGGCAGCAGCCCCATTCTCCCTGTGGCAGTTTACAGCAGGTCGTCCCCGAAGCGCAGCTGCTCTTGTTGTCACATTTAACGTCCGTCACGGCGCCGGGCTCAGTCAGAGCACTCAGTTTGCTGAACCAGGGTATGACATGGAGGCCGTTTGAGCAGGAGGACTGGTGGGGCTCACAGGTGTGGCCGCTGGGGCAGCAGTGGTTTCCGTCACCACAACACACTGCCTGGAAGCAACAACAGTAGCTCCATGGCAGTCCCGCTCATAAAACCTCACATTTATTCAGTTTTTAAACAAGTGTGAAGCTGTGAAATAATCACACTTACATTTGGCAGAGGGCAGCAGCCCCATTCGTGGGTCTCGTCCATGAAGCAACAGGTCGTATCTTTGGGGCAGCTGGTCCGGGAGTCACACGCGTTCTTGACCGGGTGACTTGGACTGGGAACAGCCTTGTTGGGCTCCTTCTGCAAGGCTGGTGCCTTCTGCAGCCAGGGCAGGCTCTGGTCTCCAGGCTTGTCACATGTCTGCTCAGCCACGTTACACTTGTAGCCTTTGGGGCAGCAGTGCTCGTGATCGCTACAGCACACCGCCTGGAACGGAAAAGATTTAATGGCTCTTTAATAGCGACTTAAATCCCTGTAAATGACAAATGAAATGTAAATGAAATGACAGATTTTCTTTCCACAGATATAAGAGATTTCATGGACCGTGACATCCAGCACGCAACATAAATTTGAATGAATACCACGAAGATACTCCTGCTGTCTTTTGTCCAGAAAATATAGCCTGTTTTGATCATTAGGGTTAAATTTCAGTGCACTCTTATGTCTGAATGCATAAAAACATAGAAGTGATGCAGTAACTGAGCAGAAACTAATTATTTTCATTATCTCTTTTTCTGGCCTATAAAACTTCACAGAACAATAAACACAGATGTCTTGTTTTGTGTGACTGTCACATTTTTACTTTAGTGTCTTCTACTGTTCCTTTGTATTTTATTATTAAAACATAATCCTGTTGTGAAGTTAAACTACTGCTGTCCCCAGGATAACTTAATTATACTACAGATTTATGTTAAGAACATCAGATTTAAAAATTTCCATCTTGGCTTCTGAGAAATTATGCTTTCCCCCTCATATGATGGATGGCTATAAATGTGAGTTAAACCACAAGGCTTAGCCAGTGTATTTTTGGAAAAGCAGCCAGTGATTGCAGGATGATTCACACCTTTGACTTTCTTCAAATTGGCAGAAAAGGAAAAACAGGAAAACCTCACATTAATCCGATTTAAAAACTCGTTCCAACGTCTGCTGCGAGTCTCGAGTTGTTTTTAATCAACAGATAAAAAAGGTAAAACAAGCTTTTATTATGAAATTACTATTTTTTTGTTGTTGTTACGCGTTGCTTCATGCAGGACGGAGCGCGTGAGTGCAAATGTTAAAAGTGTATGTTGCTCAGATGTTGTGACATAACCACTTTGCCAAAGATTTGTGCACACTGCTGTGGATCTTTTCAACAACATTTCAGAGCCATCATAAACTCTGGTATTTCCAACCAATTAAAGTTAAAAGACTAACATATGCAGTTTTTTCCCATTTCATCAGAGCTGTGTAAAATCCAGAATGCTTCAAGGAGCAAAACACACAGTTCAGAAGCTAAATACAAGCCTATTTAAACTGGGATGGATGAACAATCTGAAAGCATTGAACCTAAAAATAATAATAACCTTTCAATATATTGGGGCTGCAACATTTGATTAGGGATTGTTTTATTCTTTTCCATTAATTCATAATAAATTTTTTCTATAAAAGACCAGAAAATGGTCTCGTAGGTTGAAATGTTTCACTAACCAGGCTGGTTTTCCTGTGGTTAATCTGACTGGCGGGCTGAGACACATATCCCGTTTCACCAGCAAGAACTTGGTTCAAAGTTGGTTCAACTTAAGAGCCATGTAAGAACCAGTTTGCTTCTCTACAGGCTCGAGAGCCAGGCCATTACTCCACACATCTGCCTTCACAGCACCACTAACTTTAACCACTACAGTCTCTTTGTACAAGTGTTGTTCCTGAGTTTCAGTTTAAGTCATACACACATCCAAACACTCCTGATCCAGCATATGTGAGCTGCTCATTGTAATCACTATTTACAGCGATTATGTTATGTTTTAATTTCTGTTAAAACTAAATGTCGGCTGTTATCGTTATTTGTGTTCGTTGGCTAATTAGCAATAACTATGTTTTTATTTTTATCCTCAGAACAAAGCATCAGTTGATGTTGTTGTCATGAAAGTCCAGCCCCTGATGCAAATGGTTTCTAGTTCTAGTTCAGCAAAGAGTTGGTGCCAGCCTGGAATCAGTTTTCTTGGCCTGGATTCGTTCTTCGGCTGTGGAAACACAAAGAACTGGAGCAAAGTTAAGCACCATCTCTGAAGCAGAACTGGAACCAGTTTGTTTGAAAAGGGGCGACAGTCAACCTGCGTGTGACGTCATTCCCAGCACGACTTCCAAGACAAATGCTACACAGTGTAATTCTTATGTCTCGAGAACAATTTCATGCCCACGCAGGATGTGAAAGTTCTGCAGTACCAAGCCATCTAAGGTTGCTTCTCAGTTTAACTTCAGGAACCACAAATGCCTGAAATGTTTCTGCTTCTTAGCGCTATTACAGCTGACAGGGTACAAGAACAAACAAACCCTCAGGAGTCAGTGCTTCAAAACACACCAGTGTCTTCTGACACGAGCCCAAAAAGCCCTTATACTGACCTGAGGTAAAGGGCAGCAGGCCCACTGTCCAGAGTCTTTCTTGCAGCAGGTGGTTCCTCCTGGACACAGGGTCTGCTGATCGCACTGCTCATCCTGAAACTCTGAGGTCAGAGCCGGGACTTTAACTACCCAGGGGAGAGAAGCTGGGAGACTTGACAGGCCGTCACAAGTTTCAGCCACCAGGTTGCAGACTGTGCCACGAGGACAGCAGTGGATGTGGTCGTCACAGCAAACAGCCTGAGAGGTACACAGAACATGGACTGGGTCATCGTGGGTTTCCCCTGTAGTCTGACGCTACGCCTTGGTTTAAACATTATTACTGCTTCTTACCTGCGGCAGAGGACAGCAGGCCCAGGCCCCACTTGTCGTCTTGCAGCAGGTTGAGTCTCCAGGACACGAGGTGGACTGGTCACACTTACTGTTATCAGTCAGTAAAGGGACGGTGGGCACTTTGTCAAACCAGGACGTCACGGCACTGCCCGTGGGATCGTCACATGTGGAGGCTGCCAGGTTACAAATGGTACCATGGGGACAGCAGTGCAGGTGATCTTCACAACACACGGCCTAAAGGGAGCAGAAACACACTGCTGCAGTAAACAGAGCTTTTGATAACACAGCTCGCAGACACCATGCAGCAGCTGAGAGTCATCCTCCTGCTTATTTCATGTATTTTCGGCCTCAAGTTCTGACATATTTCAGGATGCCTCTGCACGCAGCATGTTAAAGGCCTGCCCTGAGGTTTTCAGTGACGCTCATGTCAGGGGACTGTGGCAGATCTCCAGGTTTGTTGGACGCCAGGCTGTTTTTACTTTCACTTTCACGGTGAACTGCCAGACATCTGCTTGTTCTTTCCTTTATCTGCGACTCTGGCCGGTCCACAGCATCACAGAACAACAACACATTTGCTCCTTTTCTCTCCAAACACACTCAGTCGCTCTGACCCGAGAGCTCAATTATGCAGATGTTGCTTCGCAGACTTTGGATGCTGAACACATTTTTGGATTAGTCATGTTGGATCGTGTTCATCATGTTCAAATGAGTGTAAGAACAAAACAAATTTATTACTGAACCGTAAGCACAGTCCATCAGCAGAAAGACTAGTTCGGAGGCTCACTGACAGCTAAATGGAAAACCGCAGCAGACAAAAATTAATCATGATCCCAAGAAATCCAGTCTCATGTTAAGCAGCTGTGCAGCTGGACAGAGTCAGACACCGTCTACCTGTCTACATGATTTAGGGATGTCCCGATACCTGATACCATCCTCATGTCCTCACAACTTGTACTCGTAAAATGTTTCTGTTATGCTTTACAGCAAAGCGTTAATCTTGTGTAGGTGAGGAGCTGGATTCCTTCACCCCCTCAGCTGCTGGAGCTCAGGTATGTCATTCCCAGGCGTCATCACACTGTCTTACCAAAGGTACATGACCATCAGTTTGCCAGTGGGTTCATGAGCATTTTACTCTCAAGCAAATCGAGCAAAATATTTTCAGGGCTACTGCACCCCCCAGAAATAATCAATCAATAATTCAAATGCAGTGGCCATGCTTGGTTACCTGTGGAGTCTCATGTTCATTTTTGGATGTGAAACAGCCTCCTTGTGCATTTTGTTTAGCCACACTCAGAAAATGAACAATATCCAATTACAGTGTTCGAGGTTATTGCACTTTTCTAGTAGTTTTAGTCCTGAAAAATGTAACTGCTTATACTCAGTCAGGTAAAAAGTGGTATTGGGACATCCCACACTGTGTTCGTACCTTGGGTAAAGGACAGCAGGCCCATTCTCCCTGTGGTGATTTACAGCAGGTGTTTCCATCAGCACAGGCCACAGAGTCATTACAGGGAACAGAGCTGACTGAAAGACAAACAGACACACTATCAGTGCACGTGTAAACTTAAAACACTTTCAAATTCCTGACATGCCACAGCCCCAAATGACCTCAAACTACTGATTTAAAAATTGGTCAAAAGGTGAGACCTGAGCCAAATGCACACAGTATCGCCCCGGTTTACCTGCTCCATACCCACCTTTGCTCTGCGGTGCCACAAGTCCTGTCACAGCAGCAGGGATCCTGGTGATCATGGCGGTCTGTCCCTGAGCTGACACACAGGTGCTGTGCGCCAGGTCGCACTGCGTTCCTGCAGGGCAGCAGTGGATGTGATCCAAACAACAGACGGCCTGAAGAAAATAATAAAGACAGTGTTAGTGTTTAGTAAAAGTTACATTTATAGTTTTTCAGCTACAAACTGATTCTTAAGACAGTTTAATAGTTTATATCAGTATATATAAAAGTAGAAGGTAAAGCCCGGTACTGCAGTTTAAACTGCATTGTTTACATGAAAACAAAAACTTAAGCATTAACAGCGGTTCCTTTTTTCCATTTACAGTTCAGGCTACTTACATCAGGCATTGGACAGCAGCCATACGAGCCATTAACCATCTTGCAGCATGTGGTCTGATCAGGACACAGCGATTTCTTGTCTGGGCAAACAACTGACAGGAAGAGAAGTGAGATCAGGATGGAGTGATGGGTACTTAATATTTAATCCTTTATTCTATAGTTCTGGCAGTGTGTTGTAAGTAAATGAACGCTCACTGTCGCTGGATATGGCCGGGATCTTCTTCAGCAGTGGTATTCGCGTCTCACCAGACCTGCAGACCTGGTGGTCCAGATCACATACTGTGTCGCTGGGGCAGCAGTGGATATGATCGTTGCAGCACGTTGCCTGCACATGAACAAACGGTAAATACTGTCCCCTGCAGATGTTGACAATCGTACAATCTGCAACCCTGTTCAGGTGTTTTAGGAGGATGGAGGAACAGGAATCACTCACCTTTGGGTAGGGGCAGCAGCCATAGTCTCCAGTGGTGAGCAGGCAACATGTGAAGCCATCTGGGCATCGGCTTTTCTCACCAGGACACATCACCGATCCGACTTTAGGAACTGCAGCAGCTTAGAAACCACAGAAACATGGTCATTAGTTAGTTATCAGTGCAGTGACTCATCTTTTTTCACAGGAGATTTTTCAAGCAGATGTTGGCCTGACATAAATACATGACCGTTATCACACGTGAGGGTTGTTTCAAGTTTATAATTTACATGAGGAGTTCCCCACCCGGCTCATTCTGCCTTCGTCTGGCAGGCACTTTCTCCATCATGGGGAAGGACTCCAGTGAGGCAGAAACACACTTTGAGTGAACAAGATCACACTTTGTTCCCTGTGGGCAACAGTGGCGCCTATCCTCACAACACACGGCCTGCAAATAAAAGAAAACAACATCTGACAGTCAAAGACAGTTTCTAATGGAATACAGAGGGAGAGGATTAAAGATGCGTGGCGTCTTATTTACGAAGAGAGTTTCCACATGTTTAACATTTACACTCATAACTCAAATGTCAACATGAGAACTGTGACCACTGATGCTGCTGTGCACACATCGACATGAAGGCATCAAACTAACCGAGCTGGAACTCCTGTTAGCCTTATTTTCTCGATTACTCTCCCCATTAAAACAGTGAAAGGATCCGTCTGCATCAGCGAAATTATCAGATCGAGAAGCTTTAAGAAAATTTATCGCTATCAACGGATTTTTAAAACGGTTGCAGGAGACAACAACACATATCAAGTATTAGCACAAACACACATAACTCCTGTTTCTCAGCTGTTCAGATGAGGAGCCATGTCTGCAGCCGTTAATCTCTTGAGATCTTCACTGTACTTGGCTGACTCTCGTTTGTTGTTGTTGGCTGTTTTGAGTCTGTTGTGTGGACCGGTCTGTAAAAAAGCCTGTGTTCTGTTTTACGTTCACGCTGCCTGAATCTAAGACCATGTAGATGAATGATACTGACAAAACAAACACGAAATAAATAAAACTGAGGTTTTAGCTGCAGATTAATTTTCTATAAATCTCCTAAGCCTCCTAGCCTGACTCACATTTTCATGCTTAGCAATTTACTATTACTCATAAGCTGAAACACTGTAGATGTTGTAGATTTACGTTCATTCTTCATTTAACCCACGCTCGAAGACAAAACCAGGAGAATTGATTCATTAAAGTATGGAAACATTACAGGTAAAACCCATTTCTCAATCTTACTCCTACACCTACAGTAGCTCCTTGAAACAGAATAGTAAGGGCTGAGAGATGAGACACTCACTAACCACACTGCTATACGTCATCATATGGTGTCGCTGCTGCTACTTAATATATGCAACAATTGTTTATAGCTTCCAAGATGCTGTTGTCAACTGTGGTAATCTCCATTGCGTGAATTATAGGCAATTATTTACATTTACATTTAGTAATTTGGCGACTTACAAGTGAGGTACAAGTCAAGGAGAAAAACATTAAATCTAAATGCTATGAGGAGAAGTGTGAGGAAATGTTTAGTCTTCAGCAGTTTCTTGAATATTGGGAGTGAGGCTGCTGACCACCGTCGTGGGACCACTGAGCTGAAGAACTTAGCTTATTTGCGTTTGTCTCTTGCAAAAGAGCAAGTTACAATAAGCACCAAACTAAAAACACTGTTCGTTTACGACATCATGTATCAACGGTTGTTACCACAGGACACAGCAGAATTACACAATGATGTCAGACGAGCAGACATGGTATGCTGTCAAGACACGTAAAAATGTGTAAACATGCGAGACCGTCATGCGAATCAGCAGTAGGTAGAGAGAGGTAGAAATGAAATTGGCCCCAATTCTGCTAAAAAAGAGAAAGTCCATTAAGCAGAGCTGTAAAGATAACTATGTTGTACTGATGGAAATGTTAAAAGCCGTTTATTCTTGCCGTACCTCAAGGAATTATTTCAAATACAGCCTTTATGTGATAATTTACAGTGTGCACAGTAAATATGCTTATAAACTGCACCTTTTTATGAAGCAGAGCAGCTTCAGTCTTTTGAAGTCTTTTGGTATGTGTGTAGAAGTGTGTGTGTAGAAATGTGTGTGTGTGTGTGTGAGGGTGAGTTCATGCATTACGTTCGCTAATGGACAGCAGCCCCAGGAGCCGTCAGGAAGCTGGCAGCAAGTGGTGCCATCCGGACACTCGGACTCCTTGTCCGGACAAATGACTGCCTCCACTTTCTCGCTGAGCTGCACAGTCAGTGCCAGTAAATACCAACGACAGAGGAATGAGACACAAAAACATGTCAATGACAGCTTTAAAACATATCGGAAAGTTTTTACTGAGAGTAACCACAGACTAATTTCCAAACCAAATCAAATTAACACTGGACATCCATCTGCAGTTCAATAATAAAGGGCTTTATTATAATTATTACCCGAGGAATGAGCATGGCGCTTTTGGCTGTGAGCCGTCTCATCCAGGGCAGAGAAACTGTCTTGTTAACACATTTCCTGTGAACCAGATCGCACAGCGTCCCCTCGTAGCAGCAGTGAAGGTGGTCTGAGCAACACTCAGCCTGCAGATGAGGAGTAATAACACAGGTTTACTGCAACACTGGAGACAAAGCAGCAGAGATTAGGAGCAGTACAAGCTGCCAACAAGTAACAATATATTTCACTGTTGCATTATTATCTTTTCAGGAGGAGACAGCTACACTGCTACTAACTGAGCTACATGCTGCCCCTTAATAGAAAAATCTTCTGCAACCAGTGTCCAAAATGTACTTTTTGAGTCACCCCAGGAAGCTGGTAGATGGAAAACAATCCATCTGACAAGCAGATTGTGTGGCAGCAAAAGAACAAACAGAAAGAATATTAAATAAATATATATAAATAAATACAGCAAAATGGTTCTAACACACTGATTAGCAATTAATAAATTCATTAAATTCATATCTTCTTTCATAAAATACATCTAACAATGAAAAAATAAATAAAATATACAGTAACTGCACAGTTGGTTTCCCAAAATAGTAAAGCTTTTTATTTTAAAACCAAATCTGCACACAGTCGCAAGAAAACAGCAAATATTCATCCTAACCAGCCTCCATAGCAAACACACACCAAACTACGGCTGTGTACTGGCACGAATCTGGTGGAGTAATAAATTGTGATATACTGCAATACTGCCAGCATGGTGATACAAGTATAAAGAATACAACATCATGAGTTACAACTCAGTACCTCCTCCACCCATGTTTAAGTCACTAAATGACCAGTACTCACGTGTGGCAGCGGACAGCATCCGTATCCTCCCTCCGTGTTCTTGCAGCAGGTGTTTTTGTCCTCACACACGCCTCCGTCAGGAAAGACCAGCGCTGAGCTCAGGCCCAGCAGGGCCAGAAACAAGATCCCCATCTGCAGCGTCTGAGCACAGGAATGAAAAGAGAGCGTAGTGAGCCGCGCAGAGCGATGAAATGTAGTCAGAAAACACACAAAACTTATTGTGCCGTTTCTACGTGGCACAATCGAGGTGAGTAAGAGCTCAGCAGGAACTCCAGCTGATAAACTGGGTTTTCACACTAAGCAAACACAGATACATTGTGTAAAGTTCACGTCCCTTCTGTGAGTGTACAGGAAATATATATTTAAAGTGAGAAAAGTATTAGTACTCACTATCAGAATACCTGTTTCACAGTAATGTCTATTATTTTACTGAATAGCAATTATTGAAGTTGACGCAAATGACAACACTTCCCTCTGATATATGTCAAGTAAATGTAAAAAAAAATAAATAAATCCTAAAATCGAATCAATTAAAGTACAAATAGTTCAAAGTTACACCTACTGTACAGTATTTCATGTAATTTCCACAACAGGTTACTCACAACAAGCTTCATTATCAGTGAAATATTAACATTTTGGCACTTTTTTATCCCACTGTACTTAAAAACTGTTTATTTTATTCAAGTACTTCACTTGGTTATCAACTCAACTGTACTGTTTGCATGTTAACTTATAATAGTAAAACACATTTATACCTTTTTCTAAAACACTACAGTCATCATACAAATGGAGTAAAATGAATGAAATGCAGTGGAGTGGAGGAAAATGGAAAGTATTGGTCTTAAACACAGTACTTGAGTAAAAGTACTCATGTTGGGGGGTTGTTGCTCCTCCATCATTTATTAAGCTAGGTTTTAAGGACTGTAACTGGCCTTTAGGTTATTTCCACTATTAAATAATATGAAATATCAAATTAAAAAGATAATTTCAGGCCAATATTTAAGGTCATGGGCGGTTTTATCGTTCAATTATAATTTTTAATAAACCAGCTAGCTCACATCTGTCAGGTAACTGTAGACAATTAGCATTTGCTTTATCTGAAAAAATTAAATATCTATCTACTTGTACTTGTACTTGTGTACGTGTAACGTTAATATTTGCAGCCGTGTTGTCAACAAAGAGCACCTCACAGCATACTCCTCTTACAACCTAAAAACAGGCAACAAAAACAGCATTAGTCATGATGAAACTGCGGTTAAACGCTGGGTATTATTATAACAAAGCTGCTACTAAACGTGTGAAAGGATACGAAAACCCTTCTCAACGGAAAACTAACTTTGACAAGCTAACGGTCACTGAATTAGTTAGTTAGCTGAGGCTAACCGGCTAGCTAGCTAAAGTTAGCTAGTCAGATACGTTGATCCGAATACAAAACGCTAGCTTAGCAGGCTAGGTGGCTAACGATAAAGCTAGCTCACTGCTAGCAGTAAAAAACGGGACTATTTTATTACCTTGGTATGTTGCCAGTTTATCACATATATGTCGCCTGTCAAGCAGCTTCAAAACGCCCAGGCAGCACAAGCCAGCACCGCCTCAAGCTGTTTTTTGGCTCACAGTTGAACTAAACCACATGACTCACAAGGCATGTGACTGCGCAGGTGGATTAAAGGGACATTACACCGCAAAGAAGCAGCACACTAAAGTAAAGGTGCAAGTATATGCCTTAAAAAAATACTCCACTACAAGTAGAATTACCTTTTAATAAAATCAATAAGTGCAAGTTGTACAAGTACAAGCTCTAAATTTACTTAAAGCACAAAAGTAATAGTACTTCACCAAAAAAACTATATTGTATTTTAAGCAATGTTGATAATAATAATATAAAAATATAGAAGTCAGGTCCAGATTAATTTGACATGACACATTAAATTACGTGATGTTACCTACAAACTGGAACAGAAACAGCAGAGCTGGGTTTAACCACTTTAATCCATAAATGATACATCAGCGTTTTATTAGCTGATAAAGTTTTTATAAGAATTTAAAACTGCAAAAAAAAGTAACTAATGGTTTAAAATAAATGTACTGGAGTAAAAGTAAAAATTACACGAAATGGAAGAACTCCAGTAATACACAACTATCTCAAAGATGTACTTTAGTACAGTTCTTGAGTAAACGTAGTTACCTAGTTACTTACCACTACTTTGAATGAAGTATTGATTTAATTAAAAACTACAAACACTACCCTGCAGAGAGAGGCCTACTCCATTACAAGCAAAAATTAATGTATTAAAAGTACATCAAGTACATTAAGTGTAGCTATGCCTCTGCTGGAAAGTAAGTACATTTACTTAAATGTTGTACTTGAGTACAATTTACAAGTGTAACCTCTGATTTTTGGTGATTATTAATATTCTTTATCAAATCACAAACACTGACAGACGGTGGGAACAAATTTATTTCTGTTCTGTTTGTACAGAAAGAATCAATTTACAGTTTACGAACAACTGACCAGGTTTCTGAAGCAAATGATTTACTGAACAGGATGAAGGCCTACAGTTCAATCCTCCGGACCCTTCAAAAATCCAACAAAGCATTTTGCCAGGTTCAATGTGTTGACTAAATATGCTCTAAATCTTCACAAAATCTACTGAGAAAAACACTGATTTCTCATGTTCTGTAAAATAAAAACAAGCAAGGAAAGTCACAATTGCACAACTCATAGTAAATCCATATCCGGTCCAAATAAGAAGTTCATTTACAGCAGTGGACACATCGGTTTCGTACAAAATCGCTTCAAGGCTTCACATATTCAGTTTGTACTGTAGGCTACTGACACAGGCTTATGAACAGCAAGCGAATGTTGAAAACCAACAAATCAGCATGACTTTTATACAGCCTTTAAGATTTTCACTTCAAAAATCAAAAAACAAAAAAATATCTTCAGGTTTCCGACGTGGTGAGCTCTTACGAAGTCTGCTAGATGACGGTAATTCACAGTTGCTGATGCGTTGTAGGCAGTGGTGACGCTAGTAACAGCGGGAGCGTGTTGGTCAGTGTGTTACCGTTGTAAACATTTACGACCGGAAGTGAATTTTGTTAGAACTGGATTAAAGGAAAAGTCAGTGTGTCTTAGAACCAAGTTCATTTGGCAAAATGCGTCACATTTCGTGCCAAACATCCTCAGTGTCGATTCAAAAAACGGTTTCATTAAAAACACCCTATTCTACATGTTACATGCACGTTGTACTGTTTACACATAAAATCTCATATAGTTTACAAGTTTGGTGAAAAACGGGATACAGCAGATGTAGGAAATGGACATGTCCAAGGATGTGATAGCCGCAAGAAGGTTGTCAGTTTGGCAGGCATGTTCCCCAGAGTGACACGTGTTGCTGTTACCACAATGCAGTGTGCTTGATGGTGCCTGCCGATCTCGACGGTGTAGTTTAGGTGACGACTGACTGCATTTTAAAAAGGGACCTGCATGCCTATCGCTCGATCCAATGTGAAAGAAGGCACTTACAGGAGGGAAGTGGTACAGGTCCTGCCTACAAACAGCCCCTGTAGATCTCAGTAGAATATCAAACACGTTCAAGTAAAGCAATGTTTCGTCTGAGCCGCATCTGTTTTAGACTTAACCCAGGTTTCTTGGCAATTATAAGGGTTTGTCTATGGCAGGAGCCTGAAAAACTGTAGGGGGGCTTTTGGCGCCTTCTGCTTATTTCATACATTCATATGCATGCAACCTTTCTATACCAAATGGTCCTTCAAATGTCTGGGAATCTATTTACATAAAATAAATTGCAAAGGAGTCCTGAAAAAATCTCAACAACTAGAGAAAGGCAGAAATGCGTCCTTTTGGCAGAACAGTAAAATAGATCACTGCGATAAATAAACAAAAGAATGGATCACACTTGATGCTCGACATGTCAAATCATTACTTTCCGTATGAGTAATTACAACACATGAACACATTAAGTACAGAAGGAAGAGGAAATCAAGTACATCCCTGAAGGAGCAAAATGCAAGTCGCACATGGGACTTTAGAGATTGCATTATCTGTTCACAAGGGCTCGATCAGTTCAACTGATAAATTCCCTATATATATATGCAGGCTTTGGGATGCTGTTTGCCTAGAGAAAACTTAGAGAAGTCAAACAAACACAGTAGAGTATGCGTAGAGTAATTCCAAGAAAGGAAATCTAATTCATCTAAATAGCCACCAATCCCATAAAAATGTCACCCACTTTCAAATACTTGTATCAATCTGTTATTAAATTATTAGTAAGTGCTTTATTCTTATATTTCGCTCTATAAAATGGCTATTTCCACAGTCAGCATATGCAATGGCTCAGACGATGGTTCAGTGGTGTATCAGGTGACAGGATTCACAATATCACGATAGACCATCTAAGTGGAAACCAACAGGATTAACTGACAGTGAGACTATGTGAGTAATCAGAAAGTGCAGACGGCACCTCACCAGAAACACAAAGGTTAAACAACAACCTGAAAATGGACCAGTGAAGCATGTTTGTGCTTATTGTGATCTCTCTCTGTGAAAACATCACCCTTTTGAAAAGATTGTGAAAAGGTCCAAAAAGTTCGAAAAGCTCACTTTCTGGGGTGGAAGACCATGAGAGGCCTGTCTTCAATTTTCTGCCAGGGGCTCTTTTTGTTCTCGTCTTTGTCATCGGGATCATCCTCGGGACTGGTCATGGAGTCGCGGCGGTTCTCGCTGTTGCTGCTGCGACTGCTGTTCACGCGACTTCTTCCTCTTCTGGGTATGGTGGATCCTCGTGAAGATGGACCTTCGTCGAGAAGAGGTGTGAGGGAGTTCTCCTCAGGTGAGACCGGGCGTCCCTCGCTGCTGCTCGGCTCGCTGTGGTCGGGGTAGGCCAGCTTGGAGTAATTCTTCCCGCCGCTGCTAACACCGTGGGCCTTTCGTCCTCCTGTCCCCCAACGCTCGTCTTTTCCCTTCCGGGTCACAGTTGATTTTCGTTCTTGGGATTCCAGAGGTGGTTCAAGATTAACATCTCGTGGAGTGCTGCTGGAACCACCGAACCCACCTCCACCACAGCCACTGAGGTCATTTCCTACATCTATGTAGGAGTGGCGCACATGAGCGTTGGCACGTCCATCCAGGGAGATGAACCATGCCCGTGGGTGCTGTTTAACACCCAGCTCCAGTAGCTTCTTCTCCGTCAGAGCCTGTAGTTCGCCATTCATCTGCGCCATGGTGGAGTCATTGAAGAGTACCGGGATAGTCACAGGTCCACCAGAGGAGTCGGATGCCCAGCTTGGCTCCTCAGAGTCATCACCTTGGGATCCACCTTGCTGCTGCTGTTGCTGCTGTTGGCCTTGCTTCTGGGAGTGGTGGTGGTGATGCTGCTGGCCTCCTCCCATCTGAGCACCATCTTTGTCTTGGTCCTTCTGGTCCTTGCCATCTTTGCCAGAAAACTCAGAAGGGAGGCGCATGTAGTGGGCTGGAATGACCAGGGTTGGCACCATGCTCCGGTACATGTTCTCCTTCATTTGGTCAATGGAGCTGCAAAAGATGATCTGACCTGGTTGGGTGTTGAGGGAGGTGGGTCTGGCAAGACTGTCGGCTGCTGCTGCTGAATATTCCGGAGGTTTGTCGGACTGACTTGGCACATAGCCTTGGAAGCGGGGTGGGGAAGGGGGATCGGATGAGTAACCTCGATTGTCGTTGGCATTGTGGTGGCGGTGATATTCTGACTCCTTGCCTTCCATGGGGCTATAGCTCCGGTTGTACTCTTCATGCAGCAGAGGGTTGTCGAGGTTGTTGGTCTCTGTGCCACGTGTAACCTTCATGGGGAAGCTTTCACCCCGTTGAGGGCCTGAAGAATTTTTTCCCTTTGCATGTCGCAGCATGTGAGCTGGAACGTGTTTGGTTAGGTCCTCCCTTGAACTCTGGTAATCTCGAGATGGGGACATGTCAGATTTATCGTTGGAAGGGCCAGACTCTACATGGCCTCCACAGATAAGATTTAGGCGTGAGGTGGACGTTCCCTGGTCTCTCTTTGCTCCATTTAGATTTGAATTGTGGGGTTTGCCTTGTTGTCGACGAGGTTTCAAACACTTCCGCCTGAAAGGAAAAGAGAAGGAAAAGATATTGAAACAAGAGAAACACATCTTGTCTGTCTAGGGATACCAAAAGAGTCTAATGAGAGCTTGCGTTCACCACCGAAAACATGGTTGCAATTATGCAATTTTTGCTATTCATAGAAACCTAGACCCAGAGACCTGCGTCTACGCGCCCCACACCTGCAGTAGTAGAGCAGCACGCAGAGCAGGATTAGCACCAGCAGGGCCAGTGAGCCCAGGATGGAGAGCAGGAACAGAGTGTGGTAGGTGGTGATGTCCCTCAAGCCTGGGTGCAACAGACCCAATCCTGCAAGACAGTTCAAGGCAGAAGGACGTTTAAGAATCATTATTAAACTTCCCATTGTTATTACATTGTATGATATACTTCAGATTTCTTAAGCCTAAATCCAACAATGATATGAGAATAAGTCATTTAGCTTTTACCAAATACCCGATCAAGATTTGTGAAGACTGGAAAAAAGGAGAAAGCTTTTGGCTGAGCATCCAACATCCAATACTGAGTCACCTAGCCTGAAGAAACCAGTTACACTGAAATCGTCCTGTACTTTAGAAACATAGCTAATGTGCTTTAGTGGCAAGCATCATCCTTCACAAGCTTCATGACTCTAGTGACTGTGATGTCAAAGTGTCCCTGGACAAGACACTGAACCCTCGTACCCTTGGTCCTGCAAAGGGGCAGTTCGTCCATAAAGAATTTCCAAATGCAGTACAGATAATTCTACCACTAAATGAATTGTCATCCTTTAATTTTTCTTATAGCACTATCATCACATCAGAATTGGTTTTTGTTTAATGACCAAATACACTTGCTGGCCAATATATTAGGTACACCTGGTGTGAGATGAGTTACAGCACCTGAAGATGAAGGGAAGGCAGCCAACCAGTATCCCATCTGAGGAACCACGATGTTCCAGACAAACTGGTTACCGTCTTTCTTGATGTAGCCCGTCCCATTCCTAACCCACAGTCCTGCAGAAATGTAAACGATTATCATTATTATTCACAAGATGGAATTCCAGTATGCAAGTAAGTTTACATACTACAAACCTGATAATTTCCTTTTCATTACACTTTTCATGTCAATTTATACACACAGTACCCCCAAAGAGCTTTTTAATATGTACTGATGATTACTTACAGTAGGTAGGGTTTACTGTACGCATTAAATTCTCAGCTTTTGAGTTTCTGCCACTTTTTCTTTTAGTTATTTTAACAATTGGAAGTTATTAATAATATTTTTTAAGGTCGGAAATGTGACAGGATTTCTCACAATTAAAAAACAAAAGGCAAAAAAATCAATCAACTGAGACCAAAATGAGGATTAATTCCTACTGAAAATCATTATCAGTGACAGTACAGCAGTGAAATACTATTTACAATCAATACATGAGTAATATCACAACTATGTTTTACATCACTTCACTTTAACTCTCATATGGGTCATTTTTCTCTGTTGAACACTTTCACTGTAAATGCTTTATAGACATTTTCTTTCTTAGGGCTTTGGGAGCCTTATCTCAAAATAATAAAATATCTCAGAACACAGATGACCTACACTCTTTACCGTCCCTGAATGCTTCACAACACAGATGACCTAAACTCTGTACAGTCCCTGAACACAGCATCACAGGAGTATTCATGTACGAGAGATGAGACACATGACACCATGAATTCGTTTTGGTTAGAGTCAGGGTTAGCGATTAAAACTAAATCTGATACCTAAGTTTGAAAATATATTTTTGGAACTACACTTTAGATTATTAGACACAGTCTAACATTTCTATTCCATGCTAAGCCAAGCCAACTATATTTATATAGACTGACCAAAGTGCTTAACAATTAAAAAAACCTAAATAATACCTAAAGGAAATTAACACAAATGATATAAAAAATTTAAACAAATCACCAACTCAGACTGGGTCAAAAGCCAGATTTGATTTAAAACTAGACAATGAACGGGACTGTCTAACTTCCAAAGGCAGTGCATTCCACAAGTTAGGACCAGCAACAGCAAATCTCCCGAGTTTCCGCAGTGTCCTCGGCGCGTCCAAGAGCAGCTGGTCAGCTGATCTAAGTGATCGGGAGGGGGAACGCACATGTAGCAGCTCAGAGAGACAGGACACGCAAGACCATTTAAGCATTAAAAACAAATAAAAGAATCTTAAAATGAACCCTAAGATTCAGGAAACCCAGTTATTTTATAGCTTTTTACGTACCCGTCTTAGGCTGATACAGCCAAGCAGGTACGCTCGTCGCCATCCTGTTGCGAGTGTCGGACGGCAGCGGCACAGAGATGTGGATCGGATCCGACACCTGGATTTCACCGCCGTCTTTGTCAAAGAGCTGAATGCTGACCACTGCCAAAGCCGTCAGCTCCGTCCACCCTATTCCTGCACCTGAACAGAAACATATCATCTTGTGTGTCTTCTGTAAAAGTATTGTGTGTGATTTATCAACACTGATTGATGAGTCAGTCTCCAACCTGAGCTGTTGGTCTCTTGTCCCAGGAGAAATGGGAAACCACCGATTTCATACTGACTCCTGGCTGTGGTCAGCGCAGCAGACAGCGACGTGTAGTTGGAGTTGGACGGCAGCTGAAGGTATTTCCTCTGCAGCTGCACTAGCGGCTGGTTGCGAGCTCCTGAAAAAGAAACAATCACATTCCCCTCCTGTAAATCCCACAGTGACTTCACGGGCTTCATCTTAACGTCTGATTTAAACAAATAAAGATCTCGGCTGGGGCTGTGGCTGAAATGTTTTTAAAACATTTCTATTTCTATTCTATGGTTCTATTGCTTGCACTTAGCTGGTAAACTCCAGACATGACGGGACATATTTTCTTGTTTTTCCAGTTAAAACTATAGAGATATAGTTATTTTAGTTACCTGGTGACCCAGACAGCACCTGCAGGACGTCATCATACAGAATAAGAGTTCCTGGCCTCTGAACGAGGAGGTACAAGCTCACTGATGCATACACTACAAACACAAAATCTACACATTAGATTTCAAGATGGAACAAAAAAGCTTAAAAAAGCTTTCAGCATTTTAGTTCTATTAGTAAACAGAGAACAATTTAATGTCCAGAAAACTTATAGCCATTATTTAAATATGACCTTTTTCATAAATTCCCAGCAGTATGTAACTGTTACTGTATGTAAGGCAAAATGTAGTAATAATATATCTAATTTTCTAATCTGCTTAAATAAACAAAAAAAACAACGACTTTTTTACAACAACTACAACACTGACCTGAAAACCTAAATACAATATCTACAGTGGTGGAATAGTCATTTCTTCTACTTAAGTAAAAGTTACCATACTCGACTACAAGCATCTGAAAGTAGAAAAGTACTAGCACCAAAATACAAATACAAATATACAAGTGAAATTAGAGTACAAAAAATAAACTAAAATAAAATCGTAAAACATTATATAGTATGCCCATTTCAATATTTTTAATATTACTGGAATATATGCATCAATGTGTAAAATTCACTAATTGTGATGTAGCTTCTAAAAGTGGGACTAAGTTTAGCTACTTTATGTACTGACAAGTAGTTAATCCATAGTAATACCTCATTATTTATTAGTTTTTTGTATTTTATGTATTTATCTTCAGGCGTAGCTAAAAAACTGAACGTGCAGAATATTTTATAACTCAATGCATTTGGCTTATGTTGGTGGTCATTTACTTGCTTGGCACCATTTTTTTTATCTGTAACAATTAATCAACATGACCTGTGATGTTTATGAAACAATTATTATTTTGAGAGTGTAAGCTTCTTAGCTACACTGGATAATAATAATAGTAATTAAATCTGATACTCAGCACCACATACTGCAGGCAGGGGAAAATACTATTTAACTGACTTTGCAAAACTAGCAGCTACACTGTGAGCTGAGAGACCAACAGAATCATCACTGAATGTGATGAGGCAGAAAAACAAGGGGGAGTGAAAGCGCTCTTCACGCTTCATAAACGGCATTTTCGTCCCCGGTGACTTACAGGGGATGCGGCTGGAGTGCCACGGCACAGAGTTGGTGACATAATCCCGCTTGGAGGCTGTAATGATGACCCATGTTCCTGCACGGTACAGGAAGCTGACTCTCACGACACCATCGCTGCCGGCTCTGCTGGACGCCAAGATCATCGACTGATTGCCATGGACTTCCACCTGAGCATCCGCCAACTGAGACAGGTCGCTGTTGTCAAACACTTGGACTTTTATTTGCACCTCTGGGAGAAGAAACAGACAGAGACACAGAATGAATTAACAGAGTGACAGAAAATGTCCTGGCAACAACATAAATAAGGTATTAATGGATAAAAACTGAAGAGAAATGTCATAAAACACCTGAAAAAACAGAAAATGTTGAGGGACCTTTTTTAAACTGATAATATCTGAACTAAAGGTTAAACTACTGTAAGATTCACTGGTCTGGTATAGACAGATTATACTGTAAAGCAGTGATAACACTGCAGAGTGCCTTGATTTATCAAGTCACCCTTGGCTGTCTTACAAGGACAACATCATTATGCAACCATGTAGTGACCTACAAAGGGAGGGGAACACGTTTGAGACAAAACTGACAAAAATGAAAGTCCTACAGTTCATATCCTCTCCAAGCTGCATATTTTTCATGCCTCTGCCTGCAGGTTTTCAACATAAAAAACAAATAAATTTAAATGGATGTTTTAGCTGATATTATTAATGTTCTTGGGGATAATAACTATGCTCTGTTTCCCATAATTTTGGGAAATTACCAACCGACCAAAGGTTAAAAACCTGTCCATTCACCCAGCCGGTCAAGGCAGATGGCCTCCAAATCTAAGCCTGGTTCTGATGGAGCTTCCTTTTTGTTAAAGGGCTCAAGTGGGATAATTCAAAATGTTTGTGTTGTTATATTCTGTAAGTGCCTTGGGATGAATTGTGTGATGATCTGGTGCGATATAAATAAAGTTATTCGAACGGAAGAACTTTAATTGAAGAATTAAGACCAAATAATAAATAAAAAGTGATGGACATCAGTGACAATTACTTGTTGTTTTACAGTTTTAAAGTCTGTAAACTGACTCCATGAGCCATGAATCAATACTGCTGCTCCCAAAGGTGGCAAACTGCAGTAACTACCGCTATCACTACCTGTTCTTTTAGTATTGTTATGATTCTCGTAGCCATCGCAAACACACTCATCACAAATCCCTTGTGTGTCTTTCTGCCCTTCATCCTTCCAGGTTTTCTGCTCCAGAACCGTTTATTTCTCATCTTCCGTTGCAGTGTTACCAGGCACGGATGTGGGTCATGCTGGCGACGTTTCCATGGACACACACTGACTCTCCAAAAAACTGGCTTGTTGTGCTACTTCACTCGGCTCAGTCCCTGAAGCAACTGTCGTCGTCCACCCCCCCAATGACAAACCCCCTAATCAGCACGAATGGCTGCATGTATGTGAGTGTGTTTGTGTGTCCATGTCCATTGTGCCTGTTTAAATGCATTCATTACCATAACTGGCTCAATAAAGGCTTCCTTGTGTGTGTGGAGAGGTTTTCCTCAATCTGGGCTCCGCACTTAAAATACTGGGGCTTGAACCAGCTCCATTGACGGAAACACTGAGAACCACAGTGTCACATTAAGAGTCTGGGAAGTTTTCACTTCAGCAGAGATGCAGTGGGGCACAAAGGCTCCTACACTCAGTATAGGCACTTTTTCTTTTGCTTTCTTTATTTATCAACTATTCAGTCTAAAATATGGAAGATAAGGTTTTCTTCCTTTTCCTATCAAACCCAGTTTATCACAAGATCAACAATACCAACGGTTGTTTTTCTCCTTTGGCAGACTCACAATTGTGACATTCGTTGCTTGGTTATAACTTATTCAAGTGATTATTAACTAACCAGTTAATGAACTAACAGTTTTACCTCTAAAGTGCAGCATCCTCTCAATGCTGCTGATGGATTAGGTATCAGATTTAATTAATCAACAAAGACAAATCAATAAAACAACAAATTCAACTAACATACAAGTAAACGTAGCAGTACCACAGCCTAGAAAAAACACTGAATATTTAACTCTAACATCAGTGGAATGTGCTAAACATAAGTAAAACTATACAAGTTAAGTAAGAAAAAGTGAAAGTACTACATGTTTTAATCTGTATATATGAGTATAATGTAATATTTATTATAACTACTATGCCATAATTCAGCTGATTTTAATGACGACTGTGTTGGGTAGGTCAGTAAATAATGAAACACTTAATATATTGAATATTTCCAGGTGCTTTTATACAAAAGTACACACTTTCTCACATGATGACCAGGAATCGAACACGACAGATCAGCCAGGTCCACTGGTTCCTTTCTACTGTCACATTTATTCACTTATTCATTACATTGTCATTCAGACGACTTACAGTCCCTCCTGCAGCTACTCAGGGTTTAGTGCCTTGCTCAAGAGCTCACTGGTGATTCTGCTTCAGGGATTCAAACCCAGAACTCACTGGTAGGCCACCACTACCCCTGTCAGTGTACCTCCTTATATTGTAGTACTAGTACTTAGTTACTTTTCCCCACTGACTGCATCTCAAACTGCTTCACACATGCATAATGTAATGTGATTACATAAGGCCACAGCACAAACACAGGTTCTTTTCATGCTGATGCGTCTTTGTTTTTGACTCATCCAGATGCAGGTGGCTCATTCACAGCTGACATGAAGGCCTGGGCTACAGCAACACGGCCCTGACATTACAGCAGACTGTATCTAAGGCCTAGCGGGAGCTGCGCTCACACTGTGCAGTGCTACACAGCGGTGTGGCCTCTGTGTCATATCACTTCACGGACATTCATCAATCTGAACCATCTGAACCAGCCTCATCGGGGAATCCGCGTCTACAACCAAGCGACCCTGCAACAATCGACGCTTTGTCGACAAAAGCCATAAAAACGCAACCACTCCCATCTCCTCATTGTGCTGCAGCTTACCAAACGCTCCCTGATCTGGAAGAGATTTGGCCAGCGCCTCCCAAACCGCGCAGATCCACACGAAGAGGAGCAAACGAGAGACGCAGTTGTCTGGCATCCTTGCAGCTACATCTCTAGTGCCAGCTCTGCGGCCTCGTATCCATATTCCTCCCGGTGCGTTTGAGAGCCTTTCACTGCTCAGACATTGGCTCGGGCGCCAGGCTGTGGAGCTGGGGCTGAGATGCTGCCGTCTGTGTGGGCTTCGCCTTGTTTTTATTGTCTGAGGTGGAGAGAAAAGTGCGCTGAGGTTCCCTCTGCTGATCTCAAGTGGAACAGCGGCTCATCCGCTTGTGATGTGGACTGAAGGCTGCAGACTGGACCTGCGTGTTGACAAAGTCATTAATGACATTATGTAAACACAAATATGTCTATAAATACCTGCATATATGTACATTACACATATATGTTATGGAGGCGTTAAACAACAGTTAAACAAACCACAGGATGTGATAACAACAACATAAACCTTTTTAAAAGTGCATCGAATAATTTCTACATTATTAAATAATTTGTGATTTTTCACATTTACCATTAAGATATAAACCAATGTCAAGCTTTGCAATTTCACCTATACGTTTATAGATTAAAGAAACGTAGCTCAGTCGCTTCCAAAAAGGTTGATAAGGATGGTAAATATTATTTAGAAAAATAAAATAGCACACCGGCAACATATCAAATGTTTAAACTAACAAAGCTGATCCTTTTCTGGTTTAGCAGACTCAATCAAGAAGAGTCCACAGAGTCCATTGCCCACTCTCAAATGTGCACTTTCATATGATTTATATTGTCTAAACAACAGAAACATTGTCCCAGTGCATCTCTTCCTTTAGTAAAAGACCCCAGGATAGTTTCTGCTTCACCTCAGTCCATCTTGAATCCAGCTCGGAAGATGACGCTTCCACATCTTGTCCTTATATGGTTGTTTTGTTGCATGGTACAGTTTCAACCTGGATTTGTGAAAGCAGCTACAAACTGTGTTCACTGAAAGTGTTTTTTTCTGAGCACTTTCAGAATTTCCACTATACTACCATGTTTGTTTTAACTATATAGAAAGGCAAACAAATCCCACTTAAAACCTCCACCAGAAATAGGCTCAGCGTGGGTGGCCATCTGCCTCAACTGATTGGGACTAACTAGAAAGGGCATAAAACAAGCAGCAGACAAAACACTGGACAGGATGGTGAATGGTCCCCTGGCAGACTAGATTTTTAACAGCATAACCAAGAGATGGTTCAGATTCACCTGAACCAGCTCTGACTATAAGCTTTATGAAAATTGAACTCTGGGAACCACAAGTGAACCTGCACTCTGAGAGGGAGGTGTTCTGCTGGGATGATGGTACTATAAGGTCTTTAAGATATGAAGGGGCTTGATCATTGATCATGATCACAGAATCATAGCCTGGTGGAAGCCATTTTAAAATAAAGTTACAAAGACAAAAAATGCTATTTTGCCTGTTTGGGGACTGGCAAATAAAAATACAATTCCAGAAATTCAAGTGGATGTTTAAAAATAACAGATCTCATTTATTTATGGGCAGTAACACATTAAAATATTCACAAGCATGTACAGGCTTTCATTTTCATTCTTGAATTATTAGATTAAAAAAAACAAATTAAAAAAAGGAACAAATTTATATACTGTAACTTATTTTTGGATAATGTCACCTCCCTAAAATAAAAAAAAGGTCCAAAACACAAATTAAAACATAAAAATGCTAAAAGTGTTATAAAAAAATACTATTTTTATGACATTTCTTTGCTTCCGTATTGACTCCACACAAACTACAACAGTAACACACTGACTTCATGTCAATGCACCACTGACAGTAATAATATGTAGTATAAATAATATCCATATGCAGTATAAAACACAATTCATTTTTTGCTTCCATTTACAGTTGTAATTACACTCACAGACAAACACTGTTCAGTGGTTTAATCTAAATCAACTCATTGTTTGTCATAGATTTTATACTATATGTATCTTTATATATATATGTACTATCTTATTGTATTATTGTATTATATATTATTACTTGTATAATCATCATATTATCATTGTTCTGCTGCATTGAAGTAAAAATGAAAATGGCTTTTGTTCATAGCTCTAATTCAAAACATGTTCCTCAGAATCAAGGTATCAGCCGCATGGCATGCTGGGTATTTTATAGACTAATGACAGTATTTTTTTTATCTATTTAACCAGTGCCAGACAGAAAACACATTTTTAAAGGTTTAGTATTTCTCTAAATGTATTTTTCCTGGCAGGGTGGAAAAGCTTTAATGAAAACAACATGCAGGCCTTGATGTGTGGAAATAAAGGCTACACATAATATTAATAACCACAAGACATTTACTCATTGATTGTTCTTGACTTGAATTCAGGACATCAGTATTTCTCAAATCCTGGCTACAGCCTGAACATTTTACTGCACTACATGTATCATCAGTCATATTTTTAATAACAAAATGCTCAGCTTTCACAGTTTTATACATTATAGGTAAAAAAAACATGACTAAATTCAGGAGGCCTCTATGTAATTAGAGTGAGGGGAAAGCTGAGAGACAAAAGGACAGACAACATTAGCTGTTAGCTTTCTCACTGCCTCTTTGGTCTTAGTTTCTGACTCCGCCTGGTGTGTGGCTGCAGCAGGGTTTTCCATCACATCACTGCTTCTGAGAGTAAGAACTCGTGCAACAGCCTAAGCGAAATGTAGTGTGTTGGGCTAATGTGTGCACTGTGCATTACAACCACACCTGCGTGTGGAATACAACAGAAACACGTCGCTTTTTTATTTACTTACTCAGAAAATCTGTAAAATATTAGTTATCGCAGCTGTAAACTGCATTGCATCAACCCATATCCAGTCAGGCCATTCATCATATGTCTCTATTTGACTTTATAACATGTATCCTGATCTCACGGCTGTTTGATGGAACTACACTACATGATTTAGACGCTGATGAAAGCTCAGTTGTTTTGTCTCTGTATTTTACCACTGATACATTATGTACGTGATGTTGTTGTTTGTGTTTCGGGGCTGCAGAAACAATTCATTGAAAGTTTGTAGCATCCCAAACCTCCCACTGTGGTCTGTTTCTCACATTAGTTTTGAAACTCAGAGTGGGGATAAGTGCTGGACTCTAGGATGATTTTCCTCTGGATCCAGGCTTCTTTCTGCCTGCCTTCCCTGCTAACAGCAGCAGCTGGTAGTCTTATTCATCATTTTTAGTATTTAATTAAAAAATCACATTGGATGGAGATTTTATTCCTGGCAATCTGTTTAGGTGTTTGCAGATTTACTGGTTTGAAAGGGTTACATTAAATTCACTGGTATTTCATATTCATTGCTGAATTTCACTCTTCTGCCTTTGTGGCTGTAATGCGCTTTTCAGATTGAATCTTCTGAAGGTCAAAAGTAAAGTATGGTTTGAAAGGTTCTTGCTAAAAGTCAGATAGTCCTGGAAGGTGAAGATAAGCAAAACATCTAATCTAAATAACATCAGCAAACAGAAGCGCATTTGTGTTTTTTAGTATTTGTCAATAATTATCAATCATTTGACATGAAGTTAGAAAACTGCAGCCATGTTAGCTCCTCATTGACATATCATTTTTATTCTGTGCTGGGATTGGTCCCAACACACCAAGTAGGACTTCATCCAAACTCCTGCGTGTACTGATTTAACCAAATGTTTGTTGCTTATTACGGTTTTATTTCTGTCACTGAATTATGTTATTTCTAATTTTAAACATGGCACAGTCTCATTTGAAAGCTGCATTTAAATAAAATCAACATCAACATTAACATTGTAAAGTTTAGTCTGGACTGGGCTCAGTGATCAGGCTGGCAGGCCAGATTTGGTTCAAGATGATTTATTTAAAAAGGCAAGATGGTAGATTGAGGGAGACAGGAAGCAAGAACTGGAACAAAGGTAATTGCAGGAGAATGGAAGTTGAGTTCAGGGCTGAAGTTGGAGGTGAATATCCAAGATGGTGGTGAGAACAAGAGTGGTGGTGTCAAGGTCAGGTGAGTAGAGAGCTTGAATACAACTGGGAATCCACAAACAGGTTAACAGAGAGCAGGTAATGACAGAGTCTGGTTCAGAGAGTAGATATTTATCAGGTCAAGACAAAGCCAAAGCCAGAGTCAGATCCAAAGTCAAAGGCCAGTATGTCATAGAGCTCAGAGTAACAAAGCTACAATCCAAAGACAGGCTCCAGTAAACAGGTAGCAGGTCAGGTAATCAGTTATGGCAGACATACAGTACCGAGGGTTGAGACAGGTTCAGGTTCCAGCTCCGATCAGGTTTAAGTAAAGACAGGTCAGGACCAGGCTGGAGAGTGGATTCAGGAATGTAGTCAGACAATCTGGCAGAGGGAAAGAGGACTGCAAACCTGCTTATAAAGGGAGACAAACAGGTGGAGCTGATGATACTTAATTTGCAGATGTACTAATTATAATATGAGCAAAGGAAAAAGCTGGAACCTGTTCAAAGAGATGGTCCAACAAAAGGCCAGAGACAGATGATCTACTGTGGGTAGGAGGCTCTTAAGCTTTTTTATTACACCCATTATACAAATATTTCATGATTTACGTTTTATTTGAGTTATGCTTGAACTTATGCTGATATTTTATGACAGTCCATCCATGATCTAAGCTGTTTATTGTGGTTAGGGTCCCAAAAGGCGGGGCAACACACATCACACTGACATGCAATTTAGTTTAAGAAAAACCAGAGTACCTGGAAGAAACCTAGGAACGTCCTCACTGACTGATTAAATAAAAATTAAAAGCGTTATCTGCCGTGTATTAGACCTTATATCATTTAGGTAAGTTAGAAAAAACCATCAAACCAAGTCTGAAAACTTTCTAAAGCTACCATCTGAGTATGTTTTAACATAAGATCAAAGTAGGATCAGATACAACTTCTCATTAGCTGCTGGTCCTTCAGGGTAAAATATGTTCTGAGTAGCATTTAGCATCTTTTTAATGACTCCATAAAGAGCAACCAGCTGCTGCTTGGAACATATTAAATCAGATTAAAATTGCCACTGACAGATTTACAGACACACTGGGATAAATGACTCTTTGAAATTTAAACCAACATGACCATGAACAACTCTGACTCAGCAGGGGAGGACTCCCTCCTCAGACAATCAACTGTTTTTCTCTTGGTGGTTGCCTCACACAACTGTCATTGGTTTGTTTTTCAAATGCACTCATGTGATGTTCCAGAAGCACGTTGAGCAACCGATAGCACAGACATGGTATGCATTATAATGAACTAGAAACATGTGAGGCACTGTAGGAAAAATGAAGAGAACTTAAATGTCATGTAAAGAGAACTGTAACTGCACTCATATATTGAATACAGCCCATCAAAAGCAAACAGATGTTGAAGCCAGAGAGCTGCTTAGACAACAATGGTAAGTTTATCGACGGAAGAAAAAAAATCTATAGTATCTGAATCCATGTTGTTTTAATTTCTCCTTTTGAATTCTTCAGAGACAGTATGGTCTTGTTCAAATTCCAAAACTTTCACCAATTAATCTAATTGCTGTTGTTATTAAAGCTACTTCAGTGGAGCTGCTTGCTTGCACATGCTTCTGTGTTTGCTACTGCCTTGTTCACCATACATGACATAAATAAACACAAGACGAAGAAAAGTGATGACAGAAACGGTTTGTGTGAGAGTGAGCTGTACTCAAACTTTTCGATCCAAACGGCGCCGCACATAAGCAGCGTGAGGTGATGCTTTCTGTCCATGTTTGTGTTGGTACAAGAACAAGTGGCGGTGTTCGTCCACCGCTAGGACTTCAGGGATTATTGATCATGTGTTGTGTATGTGTGGTTGAGAGCATTTACTCTGAAGAACAACTGTGAAAATGTCTGTGTGCGGCTTGTTTAGTCATTAAGTTAGTTTCAGCTAGATTCAGGTATGCCCCAAGGCTTAGAGAGGTTTTTGATTTGTGACTGTGACTTCTAACACTTAGTAAAACACTCATAATACCTACAGACCACCATGCAGGACTAGGAACAAAATCTGCAATAAGAAGCCTTTTTCTATTATCGATCTACCTTCTGAAACTCACTGTGAAAACACATTTGTGTCTAACCTGTTCACATTTCAACTGCTTGTTTTTATATTTATTTATCTCTATTTATTTATGTAGTTATTTGGCAGGTGTTTTATCCAAAGGGAGGAACACAGATGGGGGAAACCTGAGGATCTTGCCCAAGGACACTTCTGGGATTAAACTGGGATTAAACTGCCAACACTGGCATTGATGAACAACCCAGTTTACCTTGTGATCCACAGTTGCCCCCCTTTTAATGACTAACCTGATGTTCCCTTGCACCTCATGCCACTGTGTGTTGTTATTTCTTTGTAATTTCTCTACTGAGCATCTTGAAAAACTATATAAACACGTATTGTTTGTTTGTGGAGGTGTTGAATGTGATTTTTTGGGTCTTTGTGTTGGTTTTAGCTTGAGCAAGCTGCTTCAGTATGTTTGATGCTTCACAGATGTTTTGGCTTCTACTGGACAGCAAGACTGAATTTTTTTCTTTTTGAAAAGGAAACCAACTTCTGTTGCAATAGCTACTACATCTTCGTGACGGGATCAGGATCAATATATTGTGTAAAAAAGTGACCATACATGTAACTTACTAACTCAAAAAAGTTAATTCAATGTTTAAATTCATGCAAATATCTTAAAAGTAACAGCTATCGTTGTTAAAGAAACAATATGTAAAGCATGTAGTGTCCACATGTTACTGGACTAATGGTCAGGGGCAGTATCACACAGGTCCAGACAGAAACCGATGATCCGTCACTGAAATAAACATTCTGAATGAGAGTTTACAGCCTGAAGCGTTGATTTCTGAAAAGCATTTGCGCAGTGACAGAGTTGCCTTTATACACCACCACAACTGATTTAAAATAAAAAAATCAAGATGTGATCGAAGTGTAGACTTTCAGCTTTATTTTGCTTGGTTCATTTCCTCATTACTTCAAGACAAATGAATTAAATAAAAGGTCTGGAGTTGATATCATGTACTGAGTTGGTGTTTGGCAGATGTTCGACTTGAGCTACCAATTTAAAACCCAGGGAGATCTCAATGCAAGTGAATGAGGCCATCACTAGGCTGAAAAACAACATAAGAGAGAAAGCAAAAATAGTAGACCTCACCAAATTAACAGTTTGGTATATTGTTAAAAAAGAAGAAAGCCCTGTTGAGCTCAAAAAGATAGAAGGGCTTGGAAGAAAAAAAACTCCTTCACAGCATCAATATAAGGAAAATACTCTGGAGTATTATTAACTAAGTATTATTGTCAAATCTACAATCAAGAGATGTTTTCATGAATGTAAATACAGAGGGTTTCTAACAAGGTGCAAACCTCTGGTAACATTCAAGAACAAGAAATCCAGATTAGACTTCAGCAGAAAACATCTAGAAAAGCCTCTGTGCTCTGGAATCAGATTCTTCGGACAGATGGAACAAAGATGAACTTGTTCCAGAATGATGAATACTGACTTCTGAGGCGTATAGGACTATACTCTCTGCTCACATTCAGCCAAATGCTACAGAACCGATGATTGATGATGACCTTAAACATACCATGAAAGCAACTCAAGACTATTTGAAGCCAAAGAAATGGAACATTCTTCAATGGCCAAGTCAGTCGCCCGATCTCAATCCAGTAGAGCAGCTTTTCCTGACAGAAAGACCCAACGGAGGTACTCTGTTTAAAACTGTAATTCCTAAACGTAGATCTCATAGTTTGTGAAATAAGGCTGAAAGTCTACACTTTGATCACATCTTTATTGTTTTAGTTCAAATCCATTGTGGTGGTGTATAAAGGCAAAATCATAAAACTGCCCAAATAATTCAAGACAGAACTGTACAACAGTAGCCAAGTGTATG
>OMLM01007575.1:133114-146923 GCA_900302695.1 Helostoma temminkii
TATAAAAATAGAGAATCCATAGTTGTAAGCATCAGTTCTCAGTAAATAGTAGAATCTGTTTCAGGATTTGGTCCAAAACGTTCTCAGTTCTCAGTTTTTATATTCCATCAAAATAGCTCAAGTTTCAGACGGAGTAGCTTTTATTACAGTTATCTGCAGGATAAGTGTTCTGGCGAGCTCAGAGCGCTGCCTCCTTTCAGACCTAATCAAAAGTCTGGGGAACGAAGGCCAATTTGACTGTCTTCAACATGTTCAGACACATTCTGGTCAAGAGGCTGAGAGCATGGGACCAACTAAAACAAACAGGAGTGATCTATGTGATGCAAGAGATCATTTCTATTAAACAAAACATTTGGGATATAAGCAGCTGCAGTACATGGTAAAATATGGTTATAATGCATTTAATATTAAATGAGAAAAATTTCCATAATGCCAAATACCATCTACTAAATGTTCTGTGTCCTCTTCTCTTTTGTCGAGGGAAAAAAAAAGCCAGACGAAGCAGTGGCACCATCTGCATTTGTGTCCAAATTCTGATCACATACAATCCACTTTGGGACCAAGCAAGTCTGAAGGGCATAATAAACTTATGAGGATTACGTGTCAGGATGAAAAATAAATAATACATCTCCACTTGTGCTGTGTTACAGAAAGCTTTGCATGAAGCTGCTTCACAGTCCTGCCACCACATGAACTTACGCTGGCGAGTATGAAACATAACTGACTCTTTTTTTATAAACAGTGAATCAAGATCTCTTGAACTATGTTAAAATTTTATATGTCCTGTCAGTACAAGGACATCACAACAGTGTTAAATTATTAATTGGGTAGGAGGTGGCTGTCCCTGGATACCAGACCATCAAGAGTACCCAGAAGCCATGGTTCACTCTTTGGCAATTAGTTTGAGGCGAACAAATATATATCAACTACTGTTTTATTAAATTTGGTCCAAAATCTGGTTTAAATACCTTGATATTATCTTCTCATTTGTAATATATCAACTTACAACCAAAGCAAGTTGTGTAAATAATAAATGTGGACTCAAACTTGTTTTCTGTTTCCCAGTTAAAAGTTTAAAAAGGACTAGAATAGATTGTAAATATCAGTATTAAAGTATAAAACATCATTTTTGGCATTTATGTTACAGCTCATGATGCTAAAATGACTTTTTGATAACTTTTGTTTTCACTACCCTTACAAATAAGTAGTACACTTAACGTTTATTTTATTAAGTATACTTGCTTGTATACTATTTTAATACTTGGGACTAAATTTGCCCACTTCTTAGTTTTTTTTTAAAGTTTATTTGAAGTAAATTACAAATAAACTGTTACATATATTGTTTATTTACAATAGATGGGATAACATTATACATGACTGAACACCCTCATTACTAACAGTTTATAATTTTCTTATTTAGTTTAGTCATAATGTTACCAGCCATACTTAGTCTCTTTAATAGGTAAAACACTATGTCACACAACAATTTGTAAAAAAAAAACCAATGTTAAATTATATCCTTAATAGTTGTTTGTTTATAAAGTTAAACTACTGAAATGCATGCTGGGTCATTCTATGTACCTGTCAGTGTAAGTACAACTATATATCCCAAGTAGACTTTTTTATGTACTGGTCAGTTTACAGCAAGTAAACTTAAATACTACTTTGTCTAGTATACTTCTGTTAAGTACATAAAAAGTAAACTAAAAGTATACTTCCTCATTTTAGGTTTGGAAGTAGTACACTAATAGTATACTGGAATATACTTATATAGGTAGCTAATATAGATAATTTGTATATCATCCAATATCATAGCGTAGGCTGGTAAAATGGGTTTTGCCTTTTAAAATCCATTTATTCAGCTTTTTAGAAAATCCTTGTGTGTCAAAGCTGAAATTAATGAGATCCTGAAGCTGAACACTCTGCAGAGCAGCAAACACGTCCTTAGAGACCAGATGGTGAAAGCAGGAGAGAGCTGCATCCCTGCTCTTTTTCATTTTATTCTGAGTACAATAATCTGAGGAGATTATTGCAGGTGCTGGGCACAGACTAGTTCACCGTGTGTGTCAACCTGCTTGCATGGAGGGAATCCACCAGCAAGGGGCAGAGGAGAGCTTGAGAAGCCATTTTCTGCTGACAGTGACCTTTGTCACAGAAGGCTTGCCTGGATGACAGTGTAACTCATGTCACCGTTCTCTGCTCTCCGAGATTAATATAACGTGTCATCATGTGAAACGAGGTACATCATTTCACTTTCAACACCTTTAATATTCATGTGAGCTGTGGATGTCACAGTGCGATGGCAGTGTGTGATAAAAGCCGTGCAGGGGAACATGATCAACACCGGGCTTTCAATTTCAGACCCCTACTGTGTGTGTGCTGGTACATAGATGTTACAATTCACCAGCTGTTGTCCACTGGTTCTGCTGGATGCTTAATTAGTTGTAGCTGGTAAGAGTAGTCTGCCATGCAATAGATTAGGGCTGACCAAAATGCTAAAAGTGAAATAAAATAAAAATTCTTCACATTTAGTCCTGCTCCCAAAAAGTTATGCATATATAATTTTTCTGTAAATGGATATAAGTGGTCATGAGAAATATCTGTGCTTGTCAATGTAAGATTATATTGTGGTTATTATTTAATTCCTATATTAATCATTTAAATGCACAGTTATAATATGTCTACGAATTACACTCAGTAGATTAGTGGTAAAAAAAATAAAAAAAAGATTAAAAATTTTATTTATCACATGGGGTAAAAAAATGTGAGCCTCAAAATGACCACTTTGTCAACCTGCTTCACGCTTAAAACTGTAACTGTAACTGTTAGTTAAACAGTTAGTATTACGACATGATGACATTATATAAGGTGAAAACCAGAAGGAGCAGAAAGGAAAGTTGGCCTGTATAGAAGAGCGTCACCAAAACTTTCAGTATAATAAAATAAAATCTAATTCCAATTTCACTAGAACAGATCACATGAAGGTTGCAAATCAATATCAATCTTCTTGTCATACGTGCCCGTGAGGAATTTGAAGAAAGCTGCAGCATTGTCAGCAATATAAATTATACCAAGTAGTTTCAGACCAGTGCTACGCTCTATATTAACCTTGTATAAAAATGTCCTAAACTGAAGACCAAAACCAAAAAAGTGAGTATTTAAATACTTAGTGTTACGTCGAGATAATTGAGGTAGCTAGCATGAACAATTAAAAGCCAGTTTCTGATATATTGCAGGTCTTGCTAAGTATAATGTGTTGAGTTAATCAGAGACTCCCTTATGTAGCCTGCATTGATTAGGAGAGTTGTTTGTGCACGCCATCAGCGATTAATCCAACAAGAGAAACAGGCTTTGAATCACAACAAAAACAGCAGTAAGTGTAGGAAAAAAAACATATCAAGCTCTTCCTCAGCCTGTCATTTATGACGTCATTTTCTTTGACGTTATCTCAACGTCGCTCTCTGTCTTCATGGCTTCTGTTTATTTTGTGCGAAGTCAGAAGGAATTTCACCTTCAAGAATGATTGGACTCAGCCTGCCGCCTCATGGCTAACCTTTCAAACCCTTCAGACATACACATTGTATGCAAGAAAGTATGTGAACAGTTATTTACAGACACGCATTGGCAAACAGCACCTCGATCAACTTACTAGGTTCATGCTTATTTAACAGTATTTAAAAAAAGAGAAGATTTATACATCACTAAATTGAGACAAATTGTGCCACATAAACTAGTAATTAACAACCAGTAACTTCCGGATCGCACTGTAGCACTGTGATTTAAATATCTGACAATAACACGTCCATGTATGAAATGTTAAAAAGAGATTATGCTGAATCATGCAGGGAAAGGGTGTTACATTAGTAACTAACAAAGTTTTCAACGTTAGCATACACTACTCAGTCCAAACTACACAAAGTCAAACTATCACACTCATTTCTCTATGTAAACACATTTAAACACAACACAATAAGGGGTTAATAATGGTAGTTGTGTGCCATGTTTGGCACCTAAAACCATATATTGTTATTTTGTTATGCTAGTGATTCACAGTTTATAGTGGATGCAATTTCCTGTTCAGACTATTCAGTTGTCCACATAATAGAGCTACGTTATAGTGTAGACATGTCTTAAATAGCCAAGAATCTAGTTTTAATGGTGCTACCTTGTTTACTAAATCAATTGTTAACTAATAGTTAATGGCTATTAATAACTAAGACTAAGGTTTTATACACAACCAAGATTTATGAGTAGCTGGTATATCTGTTCTCCAATTATACAAATATCACTAAAGCAGGACTCCTGTGTTTACAAGTAGTACAGACCCAGACCTTTCTACTGTTTACAGCTTCACAAAATGTTCAACCTTTGAGAAAAAATTGAAAGACAAAACCATTTTGGTTGAAACATCAGCTGTTCCTTCCCTGAGAGGCAGCTAAACACCATAAGGTCTCGAACAAAGGTAGGTTCTCCTCTCATGTTTCTCCCCCCACATCTCATTCTCTCAATATCTACAGTAAATCTATGTGGTGGCATCAGTTTGATCCTGCGCCAGTGTAAAAAACAACAACCCTGCATTACAATGGTACCCAGAATGCAATTGCTAATAGACACATGCTCACGTTATGTAACGTTTTAACTTGAGTGTTTTCTTTTCAGGGCTGTCTTTTCATTCATGGCTTGTGATTCCTGCCGGTCTTGGCTCGAGTTCAGAAATCAGGTGCATTGCAGCACATTCTTCACCACTAAAAGGTACCTAAACAAAAAACCTGTCCAACTGACATTTATGCACAACAACAACACCAGTGTGCATGCGTGATAATTAAAACGTGTATACTACAGAGCCTTTTCACATCTCCTTGTGTCTCTCAGTGTGGTCCCTGCTGGGGGGGTGGGGTTATTTTTAGCTCCTTGGTCTTTGATTAAAGTATGACTCTCTTGTTGACCTTCACACCTGCTGCAGCTCTGCCAGGTCCATGGGAGCACGACCACCTAACTAAAAGCCTGCTACTGGAACTGACAACATAATCAATTCAACACAAACAGCGGATGGACCTTTATGGTCACTGTGATGCAGCAGAGGAAGCTTAGCAGCATGGATCTATGGATGTCATGTTGGTCTGCTGGTCGGTCCACAAAATGTAAATCCCCCTCACAAATGCGTTGTGCCAAGATGTGTTGGTGAAATAAATACTGTTCTTCCAGTTTGTCAAGAGAGTGAAGTGTAATGAAACTCTGAAAACATATGTGTGGTCTTAGGATGATTTGGTGACACCATGATTTTTTATTTTTAACCATATACTTCATAATCAAGGACCTGTAAAACTAATGGCCTTCTCATAGTGCTGAATTCAGTGCTGAACTCTGGAGGCAGTGTAGATTTGAGCACAGTCACAGTCATAATCCTACGGAAATTCTTGCCTTGTTTTTTAACCAAATAGATGAAATTGTAATAATAGTAATAATTAAGGCAATATAACATTGAAATACGAATAACAATTTCGATTAATTAATCACTGAATAATTTTTTTTTTTAAATATACATTTCTATATCCTGTTTGGGGCTGCCTTTCCATCCAATTCTGATCACAGTGGCGTTAAAAATTGGTGGAGACAGATGAGAACATGCTTCTGGGTCTAATAAATGGAACATTTTAAATCTTTATAACCGCATAACCGTTCTCTGCAATTTCTGCACCAAGGAATTTTTGCACTTCTGGAGAATTTTAAACCTGAAATTCAACCAGACATTTAGCAGTGAACCTGGAGCTCCAAGCTAGCACAGGCCTGATGCTATTACATTTAAATTCTTTCACAATGAAAACCGGTGTGTGCGATTAATTTAGATTAATTAATCCCATACAATAATGCTATTCATTAAATAATTACATAATATAAAAAAATAATTAAATAAATGTTTTAATAGCTTAAACACCCTATTAACATATAGGTTTTCCTTTTTCAGTTACAGTTTATGAAAAAAAAATTTTTGTGCATCATTTGATGAAAGCAGAAGTTGTTATGCACCAAAATTGCTAAACTGCTTTACACAGCCCAGGACTGTTGCTGGGGCTTGATTTCCATCCAGAGTAAAATTATTCTGCAAAATTAACAATGTATGACTGGAAAGCTGTCAGTGCCAAGGCAAATTATTTAAAGTCTCACTTCGCTGCTCACTGGTGTCTCACACAGGGAATAATTCACTCTTTAACCTTATTTTCTAGCATGAAATCAAGACTGGAAGAGGCAGATACAGTAATATGGATAGATACTAGATGGATGAATGAATAGAAGTATTGATCCACACAGATGAGAGATGCAAAAATGAAGCAGATCAAGGTTCAAGGAGACTCACCTGCTGCATCTTGTCTATAATTTAGTGGCTTCATTAGGAGAATTGATGAATGCAGGACCTTTGGTTGTCTAAATGACAGGAGGTTTGTTTTTGTAGTCACATAGTGTCGTATGGTTTAGCAATTCTGCATTATTTAGATTTCATTTGGCCTTTTTTGATGCCGTACAAGAGAAAAAGAACCTCTTCAAAAGAATTTATTTTAATTACAAATGTTCACTGTGTGTTGTAGTTTTTTCTTTCTTTTACAGATATGGATGAATTTGTTGTTACCCTTCTACAAAAAAAAAAGCAACCCACCACCTTCTCAGAAATAAAAGAAAGAAAGAAATAAAAATCTGACTTTGCTTATGTTTGAGTGAACAGAATATTTTAAACAATACAGCTAATGAAAATTAATTGTTACTCCTAAAAAGGATTATAGTGAAATTTCCAACTTTGCCCCTGTAATAAAAATCACATATATATTCAGTCTCATATTAAGTAACTCCAACTACTTAAATGGATAAATTTAGTCCCTTCGCTATTAATTATTGTATGAACATGGACGAGAGAAAGCAAAAGAGAAAGTCGTCTAGGGAGACCAGAAACAAAGTTATACTGAGGCATGTTCAAAGGCCAGGAGACCATGTGACTCATGTCGTGTACAGAGATTAAAGAATAATGCACCGCACCTACTGTCAAACATGGAGGAGACATGGTTATGTGTGGGGACTGCTTTGCTGTGTAATATGTAGCAGTTTAATATATGTACTTTTACATAGAGCTGAGCTTGTGATGAGCAAGGACATCGCTGCATCATTAGTGCACTGAGTGTTTTCCAGAGTCCATATTCTGAGTTTGCACTTGCCAAGTCTGAACTTCCAAGTACAGGAGTTTGTACTTTGTGTACTCTGTACTGAGAAACACCCATAGTAGCAAGCATCACAACGCTTTGTTTCAGTGACAATCCAACAGGATAATGACCCAAAAAGCTAAAGGACCAAAAACGGCTTATAGGTGAGGCCAATACATATCTTCGTACACTGTCAATACAGTACGTATGCAGCAACTACTGGTGCTTTGATTTACTCCTCAGTCATGATCTACCAATGCACTTGCCAAGTGCCCCCTAAGAACTAAACACTGGACAGTTCTGCATTGTGCTTCTATGAAAACACCTTCAAACCTGAGACAGCTGGAGCAGTTTGCTCAAGAAGACCAAGATCCAAACTGTGAATGATTGCGTCTGAAACAACAATACATTAGGTTCAGGGTATAAGCTGTTTTTGTCTGTGCCTTTTACATGTGTTATAATTTAAGATGTTCTGTTGAATTAATAATAAAAAGCAGGTTTTTGTCCCTTTATTTCTCCTTTTTTTCTTTTCTCAGCTTCAAAATGAAACTTTTTTTTGTGGAATTGTACCAACAAATGTATCCATGTGTACCCCATGCATGTTTTTTGTGATTGCTCAGCCTTCGAGTACATGCAGGATGTGTTACGCTCACCTCATTTCACAGCTACATGAACAACAGTGGACAGTTACAACACAATGACAGCTCTTCCAGTTCACAGAGTGCAATTTCATCTGTGTTGTTATCACCTTACACAACCACCACATCTATCCTCGTAAATGTCAGGAGTGTATCATGATGATGTCATTAAATTGCACAAACCAAACGTCTTTCTCCTAAATATGATTGTCAGGAAGTAATCCTCTAAAGAGTATCGGAAATTAAATGCTATGTCTATTTCGCTCTCTGATGAAGAGCACTACATTATTTTGTGATCCTGCCGCAATAACCCTGTTTTCTTACAGCACCTCTCCACACTGGCCTTTACAGTGCAGAGCGTAAATGTCATGGCTGCTTTACATGTTAATGAGAAATGCTAACAGGGCTACTTATGGTGGTTAAAAAAAACCCACTATGGTTTTCTAAATGAAGCTGTTTGTGTCTTATAAAGGTTAGCGATGCATGCAGGAAGAAAGCCTGTCTTTGGCGATCTTATCAGCATGCACAGTGTTGTGTCATGTTCTGAAGGTGCTACTACATCTAACCCTGTCATAAAATCAATACACCATCTTCCGAAGGCTTCACCTATAACTCATATTGGCTTTTTCACAAACTCAGTCCAAGGACTGACTGTTGAAATTGTTTAACGCATGAAATATTTCTGTACGTTGGGCGTGTGCGAAGAGTGAAGTAGTGAAACATGCGTATAATAAAGGTCTTCATCTCTCAGTACATGAGTAGAACCGGTGTTCCTTGTTCTCGGCTGCACGCTGCCTTTTGTTTCTTCCTCACACGCCCGTCCTGACTGCGCCTGCAGATTGTTCCACAGAGACGAGTGTGTTTTATATTGCTTTGTGTTTGTTATTGTTGGGTGAGCTCTTGAAGTGTTGCTGTGAATGTGCCAGTAAGACACAGTGCACAGATGTGGCGAAAACTCAAAACAAGAATCAGCACAGGCCTGACACCACACACACACACACACACACACACACACACTCTCTCACTGCTCAAATATGAAGCTGAAGCATTTTTCTAGGTCACCATCTCTCTGAGTAAATTGACAAGCTTTTCTCTCTCTGAAAGCTTTTGAAGTTTGCTCAAGTGATTGGATGAATGAACTTATGGTTAAACGACTTTCCATATGGACAACTGATGTAAAACTACTTATTAAAAAAAAAGAGAAAACAATCGCAAATCCAGTCCACTTATTTACATTTTTACTTGAGCTTTCAACCTTTTCACATGGTCACGATCAGCAGGAGTTCACTCGGTTTTTAGAAAAATTTATTTGTTCAAATTTCCCATTAACGCAGTTTAGTTTGAAGGATGCTATAGACATAAACAGCAGTTAGTGTCTGATTTGGGGTTTTCAGCCACATCAAATGGTCTTCATCAGTCCATTTATTTGCTCAGTTATGAAGGTATTCAAGATGTTTAAACCTTCTACACTTTAGGCTTTTGCTCTGCACAGTCTCACTTTGCACCTAGAACTATAAGACCCAGCTGACCCAGCAGCGTCTTCTCATCTGTTGCCACCATTTTATAAAGCCACTGTGATCAGAACAGTTTTAATGATGCACTGGACGGAAGGGCACCCCCAAACGGGGTTATTCAAATAAACATGTTATACGTTCTGAGACTCTGAAACTATGAACCTTCAACAGTCGCAATGAGTTAAAGGAAGCTGGTGTCTCTCAGCTGTTGAAGACAATTTCCACTTTGTTTCCCTGATAAGTAGAAAATATCCCTCAGCCTCAGCTTGGCGAGAAACTTCGGTAATACTTCATATAAATAATATATGTAGGTAGGTGTTTAACCAATGCATGACCCTTCTGTAAGGGTTTCAGGAAACAAATCGTCAACTCAAGTCTTCGTCAGCAGATCGACTTTTCTCGGCTGATGTGGAAAAGTAAAGAAACTTCTTTAGTTTCTCACTGACGTTAAGGTAAAAGTTCTGGGCTTTGTAAACAGCACAATCTCAACTCAGTCTCCATAGGCTTTTGACTGTATCACTGCATCTTTGTCAGCAGATTGATTTTTCTCAGTTGAACTTCGAGACTTATTTGATCATTGTTAGTGATTAGTTAGCGATTACTAAAAAGACGATTTGATAATTTAGGCCTTAAGGCTTCATGGTTAGACTGCTTTAGGGGCGGATAGCATTACCAAATCAATTTGCAGTAAACGTGAGGTCTCAGGGCAGTTTTTCATTTTGCCTGGTTAGCAATCCAGCTGTGGCTGACTATTTATTTCCTGTCAAACATTTCTTTGGCACCATCGGGAAATTCTGTTCTTTTCTCTTCTTGCTGCAAAGAAACTCAGAGAATAGTCTCAGTGGAATTTGCTCAACTGCAGCAATGTGAAGGCACGTTTCACCCTTTTCATATCAGTCTCTTTTCTCTGCACATATCGCATGGAGTCAACATTCAGGGACGACTCCTCACAGGCTGGTAAAAATAACATGGAGGGAAACAACTGTGGAAAATTAGGGTAAATGGAAAGATGAAAGCTTGAAACATGTTGGATATTTATGGATAAACTTCTAGCAAGACGAGATGACTTCCAGAACTTGAGCCATCAACACACAATTATCAGGTCTGACTAAAATACCATAACTGAGTATTAAAGCCTGTGATGTGAACGTAGCCTTAGCCTTGAAGTTGTGCTTATATTGTTGGCATTCCTTCACAATCACATGCGCGTTCATTTGCTGCAACCAGCTGATTACTCATGTAAAATAATTATAATACCGATGTATTTCTTCCACATCTCTCACCAACCTCCTCCCTATGTGCTATATTCTTGGTGTCGCGCACAAGACCTTTGTTCATGTGTGGAGGATTAGTAATCAAAGCATTGCTGCTCTGGTTCTATATGCGCTCTTTCAAAGGGCTGAGCCTATTCTGACAAACTATTTGCTATAAATAATCACTTCTTGACAAACTGTACTGTAAGTGCCTCTGACAGAACAAGCAGGCAGTTATACCTTGAGCGGAGACTTTGTTAACTCATTTAGCCCAAGGTCAAAACTGAACTTTAGCAACTGCAACTACACGTTGTTTTTGACAGTTAATCTGCTGAATATTTTCTCAGTTAATAAAAAGTCACAAGATTTTCACAAAATAACAAAATCCTAAAAGTTGCTTGTTTGGTCTGAGTGACATTTCGCAAGACAGTGATAAAGGAGAGCTGCGAAGACTCCCACTTTAAAGGCTGAATCTAATGAGCGTTTAGCATTTTTTTGTTGGATAAATGACTTGTAAATATAGAATTCATCTGGATTCATCTTGTTTCTGGTCTAGTTAATTGGTTAAACGGTTTCATCAGGGCACTTTCGAACAGTTTTTTTTCATTCTTTTTCTGCTAAACCCTCTTCAGTCCTGACTGATCGCGGTGGGGGATTCGAGGTTATACATTTTCATCACTGAATGCACTTGGGGAAAGAACAGTTCATTTATCCAAACCTCTACAGGGACTGAATCCATGCTCATTACATAAATGTACTGCACCCCAACCACAGCATGCAATGAACGCATCTGGAATGACCCTTTGCAAAGCACTGCCCACACACACACACACAGCCCGGATTTAATGCCATGGAGTGTATGTGTAGAATTTTCAGTGGTAGGGATGTGCCATGCCTAGATTGATAAATTGTGTTTCAGATTAGACAAGAATGAGGAGGCGGTAGCGATGGACAACTGCTTGTCTGATGGCACCCTCCAGCAGCTGCAGGAAAAGGATTAAAATGGCCATCTTATATAACCTTCAACCTTCTAGAATAGAAGCAGGTGGCTCCTCAGAGAATCAAACAAAACAAATGGTTTTACTAAAGCATGCCTGACACCCATTAGGTTGTTAAAGGTGATTTATTTCAGCACCTGAATGTCTGCCAGTGTTGCAGACAGATGTGGCACACCATGTCCTATGAGGACCATTCCTACTAATAAGTCGAAACTGTATCCTAACCACATACAGTAGCACAGTTTGCTCGAGTCTCCTTGTTGCCACCACTGACACTTCACGAGATGGCATACTCAGGGGAGGGCACTGTCACCTTGTATTAAAGCATCGTTTGAATAATGCCTCTTTGCACGTCATTGGGTCTAAAGAAAGCTTCAGGGCATTGTGCATAAAGCATTTTGTGCTCTCAAAGCCTCAGTGGTATGGATATTCACAGCCATGCCAACCCTGCATGTGAGCATCTAATAATATAATGTGTTGAGTAAAATAATTTGGATCAAAACAAGCAGTGACAGGAGGACCAGGGGATGAAAGTCTAAAGTAGGACACAGCTCCTGATTATGCTCGTTATTGACCAGTGTGTTGAATAATTGTTTACCTATAAAGTGTGAGATAATTATGTGAAAAATGTCCAAGAGTCCAAAGAAACATACGCACGTCGCTGCCTTGTCCGACCAAAAGTCAAACTTATTCAATTCACAATGACACACAAAAGTGAAAACCACTCAAATTAGTAGAAAATCTGGAACTGGATAATGTTGGTCACTTTTCCATCATGAACAACTTAAATATGTGTTTCCAAACCCTTTTGGCTTGCGAACCCTTAAAATGAAGCAATGTCAGTGTGCGTGAGCGGTTTAACCAAACAGTAATGTTTACCTCACTGAGTGTTCATTTGGAAAGATTTGTACATTTTTGCACATGTCAAAGGTGCTATAACCAATATTTTAAATGAACAATGACTATTTGTAATGTGAAAACAGTCTCTCACAATGGCCCCACTGAGAATAATCTCTGACTTTGCAGTTCCCCTCACGCCCTGGAGTGTTTTAAAAACTTGTGCTGGTTGTATGACACACAACATTAGTGTTTTCAGAGAAAAACCCCAAAAAACTCATTGTAGCAACAGCAGGCGGCATTAGTAACTAGATGGTGAACATAGTGGAACACTTTGCAGCTTATACCTGCAACTGACTCTGAAGCTGTTCTATACCCCTTTCCGACTGCTGTGAAGTAGGTGTCAGTTCAGAACTGCTTCAAATTGCGAAACATCTATAAATCGATTTACTTTTCCATTGACTAGGGAGCCAATCCTTACCCTACATTATTGCTTTGCCAGCAATGCTAATGCCAAGCTTGACGATAACAGTAACAATTGCATGTCCTTACAAGTACAAACCTACACTGACATTCAGAGAAGGTGGGTCCATCGCATTGGAGTTGATTACTTTGGACAATGATTAGAAATTTAGTTACAATTTTTTTTGTTAAAATGTAACACATTTTGTTTCGTCTTAGCTCCTGTTAGTGTGTCCTTTAGCTAGCTAACTAGCATTAACCACATTTGTATCTATCATATCATGCTTTTAAACAAATCTTACACTGATCTTCACATTGGAGCTTTAGTTGATCCTGTTCACCAGGATCTGTTAGATTTTTTGCTATTACCCAGCACACAACGTTTCCCTGACCTTAACCCTCTGGGGTCTGGGGTACATTTGGCCTTTTTTGACAATTTTTTACCTGAAAATATTTCACCTTTAAAAATATTTACTATGTCAATATTTGGTACCATTTATTTCAGCACAACCTCGCCTGTGTGACTGTGCAGTTATGTTTCCCATTTTGACATACTGTATTAAGAAATTGACCATAAAATCCGTTGTTGGGTTTTGTTGTTGTTTTCTGTGCTTGTAGGAACCGTTAGCAAGTAGCATGTCCTACAGCAAAAAAATGACATAAATATTTGGGGAAAATGTATCACCAGACACCAAATCTTTTGCTTACTTACTTATTTTACTTGGCATATCAATACCATTTTCTAGAAATATAGTGTTTGAAGTCCGTACTTTCCACATAATTTGTGCAGTGCTAGACAGGGCTTTGTCTGGTTACTACATTATCTTAAATCTGTTAATAAATTTGGAAGCACCAGCATGTCCATCTGACCTTGACTATAAAAATTGTTAGATTTGGAGTCACGTGTCTGGATACTGATC
>OMLM01007576.1:0-22515 GCA_900302695.1 Helostoma temminkii
GTTTGTTTGTTTTTTAAAGATTTTTCCAGTGATAGTTTTCTAAACAAATAAAAGTGCCCAGCATGTGTAGAGCAGAGACAGATACAAACAACTAACAATGAACTAATATTTAACCCTGAACTGTAGAACTGTGCTCATCATTACACACTAATACAGTCCTGCATGTGTGGGTCACAGTGTTAAGTTGTTGGAAACACAAAAGGTGTTCAACACAAACTTCACGTCAGTTCAACTTGGGGTTCAGTGTCTGAACTATCTGGACTTTGCCTATTTACAGTGCACTTTAAAACGCAGTCTTAAAGACACTCCAGTGTGTGTTTTACACAGATACTGGCACCTGTGTATTAATGGCGTGACATTTATAATGTGCAGCTCTGGATTTAAACACATTTTTAACAATAATGGCTTTGTTTCTCAGCCTTTTAAACACACTGCAAAACTGTTGATTGCTTTGTCAAAACTCACATTTCTTGCAAAATGCACTCAAAACCATGTTTAGTCTTATCACACATTGCTAATGTGCTTATCTCTCAGACCGTCAAATGAACACTGGTGTAATGAATTTAAAAGACTACAGTCAAAAGTGTTCATGTTTGTTTTGGCTTTATGTGGTCATGTTACATATTTAAATGTGTGGAAATATGTTTTTTCGTCCTTTTATTGTGACATGTAGTCATCAATGTCCTAAAATAGCACCCATAGTAGTGTTATGTATATGCAACACATATGTTACCTAATTTACATAAAACACTGAGAAACACTATAATTAAAATTGAGTTTGTACATACACTTGCATAAAAAATAAGCTTATTTACACACACATCATTTATAATTTGATGACATAATCATACTGTAAGATAACTGTAAGATAGTGTATTGTTTTGGTGGAAAGAACATGTAGTTGACTGTTTTCATTCTGCGTTCAGAGTTTTGAGAAACTGAGCCACAGTTTCCATAGTTTCTATAGGAAGAAACTCAGTAATCTGCCTGGGTCATGAACAGAATTTTAGTAAACCATTCTACGTTCCTTCCACATCTCCTCTATCAAGTACAGATAGTTACAATGTGTGATGACTCAGCTAAATAACTTTCATAGACATTTGAATGGAACTAGGCTCAGACAAGTGTGACAAGAAAATCCCATGAGCAAGTCTGAGAAAATACTAAACTGGGTGTCAGAAATTATGCTAATGTACAGTAGGGTCAGGTCTGTCTCTGGTAATGACAGCGATATTTACAGTAGCATTATTCTTAAGTATTCAATGTTCTACAATATATTTTTATTTTTTATTTTTTCAAACATACATACAATACAGCGGAAAGGATGGAGTCAGTCTATGTTATAAATAAATGTGCAGTCTTTGCCTTTGTCTGCCTTCACCCTCTCTTCAGGAGCTTTTGCGGTTTTGTTGTTTCTGTGTTTGTTTCCACAGCCAACGCGGTTCTGCTTCTTTGCTCTTATGTGGCCGATCAGGAACGAGCTGCACCAGAGCAAGATCAGCAATTTTACACAAGCAGCCAAGGTGATCACAGACACCTTCAGGGTCCTGATAATGGTGTCAGTGTCCTGAATCTGGACAAGGTACTGGACCACGGCCTTCCGGTGAACTTTGCCCTTCACTGTTTCCACTGTCTCACATGTGTAAAGGCCAGCATCAGAAAAGGAGGGTGTGATGATAAGACCCTGGCTGAGCACAATATGTTGTGGACCAGGAAAGCTGGTGCTGGTAGACAGGCGCCAGCTGATTGGAAGGTTGTTCTCCGGGGAACATGGGAGGAACTGTGCTGTCCCAATGGTAAGATACATGATTGCAGGTTTCACTGAAGAAGAGATCATTCAGACTTGATATTTCATTTGTAAAAATCTACTACCATATCATTGTAAAATATTCAGTTTAGTGTAATAAAGATATTATTGCACCATGCACACACATATTTAACCTACATTCAGATGTTGGGCACATTGTGATGTCTCCATCAGTCAAGCTCTGAATCCTGAAAAATAACATATTGAAGCTCCCCTCACATAAAACTAATGTTCTGCAATAGATTATAAGATGTTCTGCTTACACAGACCCAGTTGATCTGCCTACAATAGACACACATCGGCCTCTGATCTGGTCCCAGCCACAGTATGGGTCTCTGGCAAGAAGGCAGTCATCACATGATGTGTAGCTGCAGTCCCTTATATTAACCTGAACAGCAGTGTTACTGCCGCTGCTGTACAGCTGGCCCTGCAGACAGAGAGGATTTAGACTGGTCTCCCTGTTCTTAAATTCATAAATTTGAACTTACTAACTCATGTAGCCAATCTATTGACCTGGTGCAGTATGCTAAACTGTAAGCAAATTCTTTACACTAATTTAATTAGTGGATTTTACTCAGTTATTTAATTTTAAAACACACTTTTTTGGAAAACATTGCACTTATTATGCACAAAATGTCACACTCATTTACCAATTAATTACCCAAACCCAGTCTTGCTTTTACAAGAGATGTAGAATATGTTGCTGGATTGGTTTCCTTTTTTGTGTGAAAAGTTTTGCAAAAATAGCCTCTAGTTACAAATATAGTGCCTAGATATGACATTTAAACTCAAGTTAAAAAGAGATGAGAGTAATTAACCAGTTTGGATTTATACATAAAGTGATCCTTACTGTTTTGAGCGAGAGCTGGAGAAAGTTGACAGGCTGAGGTGTTTGGAACAGCTGCAGCTCCTCGATGATGCGACTGTCCTCACCATCAAACTTCACTGCCCTCTGCAGCCAACCAGAGTCTGCGGGAAAGAAGAACTCATTTAACACAGAGTTTATCTCTCAGTGCATCTCATGTGATTTGTGTTCTTGCTGTAAATGCATGCGTGTATGTTCTACATACTTGTGCCAATAAGCATTACTTGATATTGTCTTCCATTCAGTGATGTGACTTGATCCACAATAATTTTGGAGAAACTTTTCTCCATCTGCACCAACAGAGGTTTGCCAGTTATCGGCGTAACCACCCCCTCCATCAGCGGGTGGTTCCTCACAAACAGCAGGGTTTTGTCAGAGAGCTCAAGAGACGTCGTAACACCTTTGGCCCGCATTTCATTATTTATGCACTGTGAGAAATGAATATACAGCTGCATTATGACACTATCATTCACATTAAGAATGTAAACCAAAAATACCAACCCTTCTTTGTTTGAGACCTACTGAGCCAGGGTGAGGGAATGGCTCCTCTTCTGTGTATGTGTCCCAGCTCCCAGAGTCACTCTCAGTCAAAAACCTTCCACTGAACACCTGGCTGATGTCTGACAGCTTGTATGCACAGACGGCAGACATGCTGCAACCACCTAGGGGCTCCCTGTCATCAATAAAAAACAACGGTTTCTTGTTGTTGTCTGTAGTTGTGATATGTGTCAGTCGTGATGCATGTGCTGAATGTGGTGTGTCAATGTTCGACCTTATGCAGAGACATAAGCAACTTACGAGTTGGAGGTGAATGTGGCATAGAAGACACTCTCCTTCCAGTTTATTGGGTCTTGGACCAGGAAAACATCCTGAACAAGTGTAGGTGAGCCAGCATAACCAAATGGACAGTCCAGACGGGCCTTCAAGAAAGACGTCCACTTTTTCTGCAGGGTCCGTTTACCGCCCATGTCGCCCTAAAATAGCACATACATTGATCTACACGCTGGTATCTACTGCTTGCAAAATAATGAAGGTGTGTTAGATGACTCTAGAGACATACTTTGCACACACGGGCAATCCTTGACACCTGAATGTTGTCACGACGTTCCTCCACAGCATTCTCAGTGAAGAACAAGAATAAATTGTCATCTTCACCAGCCTCACTGTTTTTGCTTACTTCAACAAGGCTTATGGAAATCATGGTAGGCTCTGAAAACAAACCAGTTACAATATAAAGGGTTACTAAGATGTTAACTATCTTGAAAGTATGTGCTGAATTATGAAACTGTTAACTTAGATTAGATAGATAGATGAGATAGAACATAATTATTATTAAACAGGGAAAGTTCACTAGTTATTCTTCCCCACATACATAAGTCCAGCTTACCATTGAACCAGGAACGTTTTATTTCAGTCTTAAGTGGGTTGAGTCCATGTCTCTGAAACAACACTTCTGTGCCCAGAAAGTTGGAGGAAGCAGCTGAGTACAGAGTGTTTCCTGTCGAGAGGAAAGGAAGCAGGGGTGTTGCAAAGCCTGACCCTCAACTTTTGACTGCCGTATTTGTTGGATGTTATAAACCACAACTGAAAACATATGAAATGTTAAGAAATGAAACCATTGTTTCCTCACCATCCATAAAGGAAGCAAAACGTTGATATGGGTCATAAGGAACCTTTCCTCTGCCCACATGCTTGTTTCCATCCAAGGAGACTTTTCCAGTTGTAAAAGTCTGTAGAAGGAGACACCAGTGGTAAATTACCTTCATATTTTTAACTGGACCTTAACACTTATTTTCTTTCTTGTTGATCGTTAGATAAGATTGATACCGTTAAATGTGTGAGGATGGCAGCTAGCTTAACATAAAGAATCTGGAAAGAGATTCAACAAGCTTGAAATCTTAAATCGTTTCTCTATATAATTTACACACCATGTAGTCACATGCAGGGTTGAAAGCGTTTGTCCCACACACAAGCATTTTTCCATCATCCATTGTGTGCAGAGTACGGATAAAGTTATCACATTCCTGCAAAAGTGATTGGTATAATTGGGTAAAACATTTTTTAGTATGGAATATTAGCTAATTAGTCTCTTCTTACTGTACCTCTGCGTCCTTGCCCTTCATTTGGCAGAGGGCTTTGTCCTGTGAGCTGACCATCCATTTGGTCTGGACAACAAGAAAACAATTTAGGACTTACACCTTTGTGTGTAATAGTATTATAAAGTAGTATTACACCTATATTGGATTGTTTTAATAAGCTTATCTGAGCTTAACTGGATTGTTTATTCTTTTATTTTAGTTTACAGTTTAAAAAGCAGTGTTAGTTTAATAAAGCTCTGACAAAGATTATTTCTTTTTTTTCTTTGGTTTTAGGTTTGTGTGTATGTATTTCAGTTTGTGGAAGTCAAACTTTAACTCCTGCGCATTCACTTGAAAAGGCTATGGAACAACACCTAGACAGACCATCATACTGTACCTCACTGGTCTTGTTGTTGATATCATCCAAGCTGAGCGTGAGCACTTTCCCTTTTGCTCCGACCACAAGCAGGCCAACGTCATCTCTTATCATTGAGGAGCTCAAACTGACAGTTCCAGACTCTAGAAACTGTTTCACATTCAGATCTAAAGAGAACAGACGATGGAGATGAGGTTTCAAATCCATTTATTATAAAACAGTTTGCATGTTTATGGTGTCATTTCTATACTACGTTTGATGACTTTTAGGTCAATTCATTCATATAGTATTGCTATTCAATGCCTTTTCTATGTAGATACAACACAGCTGTATGGTTGGACTGACAATCTACTGTTATCATGTATATAGTAAAGTATACAATCTGTTGTCTGCCTGGATTGAGCTACAAAACACTGTATTTTCACTATGTAGAGATGTATCTATGTAAAGATACAGTCACATTAATTATGTGATACCTCTTCAAAGAACCAGCTGTGTTTTTATTAGCTGCAGTATGATGTTTGATTTTCTACCTTGGAAGGAAACACTCCTGCGGGGTCTGTAATTTACTGCAAGGCCATCACTCATGATGAGAAGGAAACAAAGGAGCATCACGGGAGGTCTCATCGTGTCCTAAGGGACAGAACTTGAACTTGAGTTGGAACTTTAGGCTTAATATTCACCAATACAGTATACAGCTTAATTTCCCATTTAGATACTCTTTATAAAATGCAAGAAATTCTGATCAGTCCATCAGTGTATCTGTTTTATTGTCTCATTTACTTCTGCTCTCTCTGTTTCATACCTGTTGCTGGTCTCATTTTATGATTTACTACAAAGCAGTCAGTGTTTTTGCTTGAATTTGCCTGTATTTAGAACCGTATTCACTGCAGTAGCTGACTATTTTTTCTAAGGGTCAGTAACAGTCTAACCCGCAGCAGTGTCACAAACAAACAAGGCTTTGAACTAAACACCCACACTGAATTTAAATGGAAATAAGAAAGCATAGCATAGCGACCTGTAGCTTGCCTTGATTCAAATGATACAGAAGTTGAAGAGAAAAAAAGAAAAGAGAAATAAAAAATCTGAGCTTATGCATCAAAGGGATCTGAACACAACAATTTCTTAATAAGTTGCACACATGATTCACGTAGGCTATATTTGAAGTCTGTATAGTACAAAATGTATATTCAGGCAGCACTGCATAATTATGCAAATCTTAAACTTAGAATCTAACAAAATAAAAACATGATTTCTGTGGTTTTACTCACATAATTATATTTGGAAAATAATGATAAGTCAATGCTTCAAAGTATTAATCATGTGAAAATGGTATTTTAAAATAACTAACTAACCTGCTTTAAAAGCTCTCATGTCTCATCTGCCCTTCACCTTTTAATTCATCCTGTGACCCCAGTTTAAATAATGGAATCAACACATAGGCCTAACCATATAGTGGTTGTCATGGTAACGAATAAAATGAAATGTTTATAATATGCATACAGTATTTTATCTGTTTTATACTGTGTTATGCTTTGTCTAAGTTAGTCTGACTTATTCAATTTGCATCAGTAACTGACAGCAAAACACAAAACGTGTCATATTTCCTTTAGATTTTATAGTAAAGGAGAAATATTGTCCTTTAAAAACGTCTCAAAATCTCCTACCTGTCAAAATCAGGCAACAGCCAGAGAGTAGTGGTAGAATAATGGTAATAACATAACATTTTAAAAGATGTCTCTGTCTGTGTTGAGGTCCTCGGTAGGCTGCTTTGTTTCACTGCGGTTCACAGTGCTATGTTCCTGTTGTACATTATTTTATGCCATAGTGCTGAGTTTTCAGTTTTCTGTTATTGAAAAGATGTACAAGGTTGTGCCACTACAAGCTCAAACCACTAGAGGGGGGAACTGGATTGAGATTGGGAAATGATAACTACCATTACAGTTTTTCTCAGTCACTTTGGGTCACTTCTCAAATGAAAAAAGCATTTTTCAAAACATTAAGTTCAGATCTATAAGAATTTATAATCTGTTGTGAAAGTCAACAGACTAATTGTTCATTCCTTCAAGCATTTTGTATTGTTTTGGTACATGTGTGCAAAAGAGTAAACACAATTCTCTACGAACCTGCACAAAAATCACTTTTATGTGTCTCACTGATTAAAACTGATTAGTTCATTCTCACCTAAACTGTCAAACTCGTCACAACTTATAAACATTCTTTTATCGTTTTTGGCATCACATTCAAAATGACCCATTCAATTATCAAAATTTTCAACATGAGTGCAACATCACAATGTGTGCTGCCATTTCTGAGAATGATGTGAACACACCTATTCCTCACACCCACCTTTTCCTGACCTTCCTAGATACACTTTACAGAGATGTAATACCAGAACACGAGAGATATGTAACTAGGCCAGATTTGACAAACTATGTGGTTGTGTGGGATAATGTCAGTTTCCACTGAGCCAACACTGTTAGGGAATGTTTGCTGCACATCCAAGGATGTTCAGAAATGGAGTTCCTTCCACCATACTCCCCATTCCTGAATCCAATAGAGGAATTATTTTCAGCCTAGAGGTGGAAAGAATATAACCATCAGCCATAGGATCAGATGTTGAATACCACAAATGCTGCATGTGAGGACATCACAGGTGATCAATGCAGGGGATAGCTGTGCCACTTAAGGAGATTTTTTCCCCTGGTGCATAGAAAGGGAAAACATCAGATGTGATGTTGGTGAAAATCTCTGGCCAAACCAACAAACCAGCAGGATGTCCACAAAGATGAGAACTGTATGTGTTACTGTATGAGTCTACTGAAGCAGTACAAAGATTTTACTTCAGGGATTTCCAAAATGTTCAAAAGGATGTGATTTTGTGGCAATTGTACTGTAATCATAATTTAATTTGTAACTATCACAGTGAAAAAGGACTAAAAGACATTATAGTGGCACTGGCCAATCAAGTGACACAAAAATTAGGTTTTGAAATGTAAATTAAATGTTTTGGGTGACTTACTACCTTTTGCAAACATGCAATAAAGCTTTGTGGTATGATTAAACTGTTGTGACAATTGTCTCCACAGCTTAGAGAATGTTAAATAAGCAAGAAAAGGGTTAACATCAACTGTTTTTTATTAAACCACAATTTAATTTATTTGCTATAAATGAGTCCTGTTTGACATTTCAAAGGGCTGACTCCTACACTCCATGACCTTATATTTAACCAGTCAATATTTATAAAGCAAGTGAAATTTCTCTCAGGATAAATAAAGTTTCTCTCCGTCTGACTAGACATGAAAGCACCTATTATTAATTTATCCTTTCCCATTAATTAATTTTACGTTACTCAAGTTCACGTACATTAAGCCACGCCCCTCGTACGCGGTTTCCATGTGGCGCGGCCCCTTTTGTTTGATTGATAGGTGTTACTTCCTGTATTTAGCGGCTGTTTTATCAGGTTCCACAGTGTGTGCGTGTGTGTGTGTTGTATGTGTGTGAGGGAGAGTGTCAGAGAGTTTGTAGTGCGGTCGTTACCGCTCCCAGCACGGATACTGTCACCGCTTTGCACCGCAGGCAGGCTCCGTGTTCCTACATGCAAGTTACCGTCGCGGCTCCGCCATCGTTGGGCAGCAATGACTGAAAGCCCGACGACCCAACCAGCCAACGGGGGAGTGTGTCAGCGTGTGAAAAACGGACTGAAACCGGAGAGAAACGGCTTGGTGAAGAACCCCCACCGCTGCCATGAGCTGCAGCCCAAGCTCCACTGTCAACCCGAGGAGGAGGAGGAGGAGGAGGAGGAGGTGAGGCCCGGGATGGGACGGGAGAAGCCGGGGAAGCATCTGCCGTATGTAACGTTCTGCGGAAAAAAAACGGACGATGCTGTATCGTTAATTGTTGTCATTAACTCAAGTGGCATTAACTGTACTAGTGTTTGACAAGATAACAGCTTTAATGCACTGACGCGGTCCTGCTTCTGAATATCTGTCACTGTGTTGTCATCGAAACAGATGAAACGTCAAACTCCATTAAAAAAACATTCTGATTTAGATTTTATTTATTTGTAATGTCGTATTTCTCAGTCAAAACTCAAACCATAAACTTCCTGTCAGTTATTTCGTGTCTTTCTTTTATTCGGCATAATCCTAATTGCTCTAAACTAACTTTATAAACGGGGTTCATACCGCTCTCCACTGTCCCAGCTGTTTTTAAAAAAGGCGGGTATTAAAACACACAAAGTTGACATTGCACTGAATTATACTAAGTTTATGCAATATATGTGTGCTGAATTTAACAGGTCGTCTACTTAGCTCCAGCCTCAGTTTGTGACTTAGAGTAGAGGCACCCACTGGCGACTGTGTGGTTTATCACAAATTCATGTAGGAAAATAATCATACAGTATCTCATAGTCAACATCTGAGCCATTCAGACAACTTGATGATAGCAACATGTTTGCAGGTTGCATGCTTATCTCATTAGAGTGTGTGCTCAAAGGGAGTAGTATACTAACGATTGGCTGCTTCTTTCCTCGTTCATTTCACATAGACCTATTAAATCCTCTTCAGCTGTGGCTCCTTCCTTCACCTGTAGGCTGCAGTCTTTGGAGCTGCAAATGTGGTGAAGTGGCAGGGAAAGTGTGGAAAAACACTATTTACACTCATTTTATTCTGAAATTTGCAGTACTCATTAAAATTAAAAGGAAACTTTATGACATTTTGGAATATAGTATGTTCAGTTCTTCCTGGACTATTCCTATCTGTTATTGCTATCACCGTCTGGTGTGGCACCAGGGAAACTGTTGGATTCAACCAAGTTAGTAGGTTAAGAAACTGAGTGAGTTGTATTGGGCTTTTTAAATGTGCAATACAATATATTATACAGTTTTATAGTTTTTTTTTTTATTTTTCTATTGAAGGTCATTCAGCTGAGAGAGCAAAGACTTATATCAGCACAACCAGCACTTATTTGGTAGTCAAATCCTCTGCTCGCCTCTACACCTCAACAGATCATAAAACTATTTGCCCACACCTACAATACAGGTGTGAATATTAGTGTTGTCTCTTTTTCTAATTTTTTGTTTTTTGTGCGTTTGAAAAAACATAATAAAGATCTGATCATGGTGGGTGTTGATATTGGGTAAATACAGCCTCAGGTAAACAACATGTACCCTTTTTTTACCATGCCATTATTTGTTTAAAAAAAAAAACAAAAAAAAACAGCCTGCAACAATGTTCTCCCTTACTGCTTCCATATGATCTAAGATGGTATATTGCAGCCACGTGCTGTCAAGTAGCCCATGATTAATTGATCATGCAGACCTCTATAAAAGCTGAAGGTTTAGCAGTTTGCTGGTCTGGAGCATCAGGTGTGTGATAATACAATGTCAAGAGGGAAACATAAGCAGTGGTCTTAGCTATTGTTGGTGCACATCAGTCTAGAACACAAAGTAGAGTTATTTGGCCTTAATGCCCAGTACCATGTTTATTGAAACCCCAACACAGCATTTCAGCTGAAACACCTCTTACCTGCTGTCAAGTGGCAGTGTAGGAGTGGTGATTTAGGCTTGTTTTGCAGCCACAGGACCCGGCACCTTGTAGTAATTGAATCAACCATGAGCTCCTCTCTATGCCAAAGTATTCTGGAGGCAAATGTGAGGCCATCTATCCGACAGCTAAAGCTTGGTTGAAATAGGGTTATTCAACAGGACTGTGATCTGAAACACACCAGTCTCTGCATCAGAATGGCTGAAAAATAAAATCATGAAAGTGCAGACATCAACCCAACTGAAATGCTGTGGTGAGAACTTAAGTGGCTGTGCATAAGTGAATGCTTAAAACCCTTAATTAACTAAAACAATGTTGTAAAGGAGAATGGGCCAAAACTCTTTCATAACAATGTGAGAGACTGAGAAAGTCATACAGGAAATGATTACTTCAAGTTATTGCTGCTAAAGGTGGATGTACAAGCTGCTGAATCATGGGGGAACTTATTTGCATGAATTTCCTTTATTTCTATTAAATAAATAATGGCACTGAGAAAAAAAAGATATGTTTGTCTGAGGTTGTATTTTCCTAATACTATGGCCTGCTCTGACAACATGATTTTCATTATGTATTTATACAAAAACATAATTTTAAGAAGGGGTATTATCTTTAAGAGTCACAAAACTGTAATAAAAGAAATATTTAAAACTTTTCAGTAGGAGAGAGTAAGTTATTGTCACAGTAAATCAGGAAATAAGAGAATGCCAGACTGTTCCAGTAAATAATTATTGTGGACAATATTTTGATAAGCTATCTTGTATACATAGAGATTGTGTAACCTTGTATAGGTTACCTGACATTATGTTTAACAGAGAACCTGTATTTTACTCATTTTACCTCATGTGTCTAGATGAAACTTACTCACAATGTTATATTTGCATATAACCCAAATTAGCCCAGAAGTTGTTAAGAGATATTCTACTCTAATGTCTTAAATAAAAAACAAAAGCTTCAGTTGTTCTGTCCTGGTTTACAGTTCTTTGGCATTATTGTTGTTGGCTTATTGAATATAATTGAATATAATTCTTTGTTTTATATGTCTGATTTCCACTTTGCCAAGGTACATGCACTGTCACCTCATGGCGACCTGTACAGTCGGCCCTTCGTTGAGTCTTTTGAGGAGACGCCCATGGCTGTGGCCGTACTCACCTACATGGGTTACGGCATCTTAACCATCTTTGGCTACTTCCGTGACTATCTCCGTTACTGGAAGATCGAAAAGTGCCACATTGCCAGGGAGAAGGAGGAACAGAAGGTTAGAGACACGATAGACGCAGTTTCCTTTACAGGAACAATGTCAAATACACAATTAATCATCAAAATAAACCCAGACTTGAATATGAAGTCGTCATTGGGTATATTTAGAAAATCTTTCACTGCTCTCAACAAAAACTGTGCTGCGTAATTTGAGATTTTTTTTTTTTTTTTTTTTATGAAGACTGGAATGTTATCATTGTTTCGGATGGACAGTAACAATGGCATAAGAATGGCTTTCAATGAAAAGGAGGCAAGATGCATTTCAGGCATTGAATGGAACAGATTTGGTAGACTGGGCTCGAATTACATGACTGAATGTACAAACATTAGTGATAACGACTGAAAAACACACCTGAACTATTTATTTTGTTAACCAATATGAACCAAAGTGATACATGAATAATTATAAGCATTTTCAGTGGTATAGCTTCAAACTGTTGTTTGAAAAGGAAGGAATCATTTGGCAACTAAACCTTTAGGTCATTTGATGTAATCCACCAGGAAATCAGTGTTTGTGTAGCCTATGTGCTGAAAGATTTGCTTGCCTCAACTTGGGTGAGGTTAGCAGGTGACTTTGCTTTTCTTCACAACAGTCTGACGCTTTTTGCATTTTTGTTAACGCATAGTTATCAGCACATTTGAAACATGTGCTTGACCACTCGGATTGTTTTCAACCTGTTATGTAATGTTTGATAGAGAAGTCCATTGTTTTGAGTTTTTGGTTATATTGAAGAAAGGAAGTTAGTGCGGTAGATTTGAGGAAATGGCCCAAAGCAGAGCCAGGAAAAATGATCCAACTCCCTCAACCATGTGTTAAGATGGAAAGCTCATATTTCTAGAGATTAAATTCTTTTCTGCTTAATCTTTTCTAAAGAATGGATGGCATGCAGTTGCAGTAACTCCAAACATGCGTGATTTATAGTGGAATTGTTAATATCAAGACTATGCACTTCTTTCACTACATTCTTTCCAATTATCCAGGACTTTGTGCCGCTATACCAGGATTTCGAGAACTTTTACACCAGAAATCTTTACATGCGGATCAGAGACAACTGGAACAGGCCAATATGCAGCGTCCCTGGGGCTAAAATGGATTTGATGGAACGAGCATCGCACGACTACAATTGGACCTTTAAGTGAGAGAGACATACCTTTATTCAAGACTGTAATACGGTAATCTATAAATGAACCTCAAGGTATTCAGACTTCACAATAGGACAATGCCCCAGTCAAGGATTAGTGCTAACTGCCCTAATACTCTTATCTCCCACAAATATAATGAGTCACATTGCAATTTAAAAAAACTCGGTAGTGTTAGTAGTTTGCAAAAACAGTGAGAAACCAATCACTAGTCACATTTGACCACAAGTTACAGTATACACAATATATAAAACCCAGTAATATATTGTGAAGTTGTATGAGAGTAATCTTCCTCTAAATGGAAGTGACTTATACGTGAAATGGCGCTTCCTGGGTCTCTGCTATGGAAAAACATAAAATAAAATGTAATAGAACAAGCTAAATACTTATGCACCAATATGGTATGATATCTGCAATCCTGTTTTGTGTGTGTAAAATAATAAAAATAAATCATATAGTCGTAGCAGGTCTTAGGCAGTCTTACTAGGCAAACACTGTGCTGTTATAAGACAAAAAGGGGAAAAAAAACATTTGGGCAATACTAAGTACCCCATGATTCAACAGCTTGTAGATCCACCTGTAGCAGTAATACCTTGGAACTATTTGTTTGCTGCAGGACTTTATCAAGCAGTGTTGTTAAAACAAATATAAGCAGAAATGTTGTTTGTTCAGGTGAAGTTTTGCAAACCTCAGTCGTACTTTCATGTTCTTTTTAGACGGAAGCAGATTTCTCCTGTTTACCCTTTGAAACACATTGTATGTGTTCAGTTTTTGGTTTTCCTTTTTTTTTTCTTTTTATCAGATAATATGTGATAAAACAGCATGTACAAGACAAGTGGGACAAAGACGTAAACAGCACATATGTTACCTATTTCTTCTGTGTCCTTCTAATTGTGCTGACATGAACTTTAACATTTAACTTTCTCAGTGAGGCCTGTAGAGTCTGAGTTGTAGCTCTTGGGTTTTTTTTTTTTTATATTTCTCTGAGCATTGTGTGTTCTGACTTATGAATGAACTGGGACATCCGCTACTGGGAAGATTAACATCTGTCTTTAATGCTTCCCACTTGTGAATAATCTTTCTCACTGTAGAATGCTCAACATTGAGTTTTACCCACATGTTTTTTCTTTTTAGCTTCATTTTTGTTAAATGTTTAATAGCAAGGTTGTTGTCTGGATTGTGTTTGCCTAATACTAAGAGCTGCTGCAATCAGATTATTTTTATGTTTTTAACCCCCCAAACACACAGAATTAGAAGATGGGGGTACTAACTTTTGCACCTGTCTGTGTGTCAGTCTAAGAATTAGAGTTGCCCTAACACAATTTGTCCACCATAGGAGCATTGACAAGTTTATTTTTACATTACATTGATTCACAGATATAATTCTTGGCCTCCAATATATCCAGTATTTTTAGAAATTTAAATACTAATCAAATTGTAAGATATAAGGATCATATTTATTTGTGAGTGTTACAAGAACATTTGAGCTTTGCAATATCATGTTTCATGAAACTGCACAGATTCTCAAAAAACTATTGATTTTTAAAAGTTTACATGCAAGTTTAATTTTATACTGTGACAGTTTTCCTAAACTTGGGTTTAAAAAAAAAAAAAAAAGCAATATATTACCTTAAGCCTGCAATTACTAATTATTTTACACATTTTCTAGGAAATTAAGTGTAAGTGGGACCAGACATGTTGTGTCTTAGCCATTGTAGTCCTCTCCGTGTTTCTAGGGTACATCCATACCGTGTTTTTTGTTTTTCTGGCAAGATTGAGTAGTGCAGTGGAAGGTGTTCAGTGAAGTGTGTGAAGTCGGCAATCACACTGCGGCAAAAGTCAGCAGTCACACTGTGGCAAAAGGAGCAGAAATGGACAAATCTGAGAACATGGAGTTGCTAGTGAGGAAAAAGAGGAGACAGCTGCATTTAACAACATGGTTGACATTACTTGAAATTAAAAAGGCAGACTGGAAAACCAAAGAGGACTTCTATGCTGTCCAGTCCCTCGCACCTTCTTCTCTTTAATTAGCTTCCAATAACTATTTTTAGGTGTGCCAATAGCTTGCAAAACTTCCTCTCCTTGATTATTTCCACTGTGATTATCTCCTTCCCTCTTCATTCCAGGTACACAGGTCGAGTAGTGCAGGATGTGATCAACTTAGGCTCATATAATTACCTTGGCTTCGCTGAGAATACAGGTCCATGTGCTGACTCTGTAGCTGAGATCACCGTGAAGTACGGCATCGGAGTTGCAAGCACGAGGCAGGAGATTGGTATAAACACACACTAAAACACACCAGACAACCTATTATTGCTGTAACTGGAGTATGACAGCAAGAATTCAAATTTCAAATGTATTCGCTGTAAACAAAGCATCTTAAATCAGTTTGTTTAGTGATGAAGTGGAATCCATCAGTACACATGGCTTTTGATTGCATTGCAAATGTGTTAAAGCGAACACTGATGTTGTTCTTGACAAAACCTTGAATGAATTTAAATAAACTTAATAATTAATATTAATATTATTAATAACATATTAATTATTAATAATAAAATAATATAATAATAATAAAGTTAAAGGTGTAGAGTTTCTGTTACTAGCACAATGCACTGTATTTATCCTTCAGACCTGACTAATGCTTCAACTATCAAGTCATATCTGATTACTCACATAAACACAGTATACACATGGACGAATGGGTCGGTATCCTCCCACAAATACTTAAGAAAACACAATTAACTTGTGAAATAGTTTGAAACTGAGAAAAGTTAAGAAATATTTCAATCTTGTCTTTAAGAACACTTCCAAGATACAAGACATTTATGGTCAAGGACTCTTAATAGAACTCTTTAATAGTTTTATCCATACAAAAATCATGTGTAAAAAATCACAGGACCAGATGACAAGAAGGTCACTTTACCCACACACTTCTATCAGTCTTCTCCTCCATTATTCAACAACATAGCAATTAGACATATTTCACTAAATGGAGCAGATTGGTATCTCATTGGTATGTCTGTATTGTTACATCCTGTATGTCTGCACCTCAGGCAACATGGACAGGCATGAGGAGTTGGAGAAACTGGTAGCTAGGTTCCTAGGTGTGGAGTCAGCCATGGCGTTTGGAATGGGGTTTGCAACCAACTCAATGAACATACCAGCACTGGCTGGAAAGGTAAGACCACAGGTCACCTTTGAGCTATGAGGTACTCTTGCTGCACACAATCCTTATCGCTACCTATTGGCTTCAGTTTTATTTCCTTTATGTTCCTCCAGCACTTTTTTCCTTTATCTGTGTCGCTGTCACTCAGTCTCAGTATATTATGTGAATGTTCATTTGTATTGGCCTCTAAATTAATGTATAATTACCAAAGATGAAATACTTTTACTACCTAGGACTGGTTTGTGCAGCGCTGAGTACAGTGTAATGCAAAAAAAGGTCACTAACACAGAATAATGAGTGACCATCAAATGCAGACACACAACTAACCTCTGTCCTCATACGGAGAAATAGCGCTTCCTGTTGGCATTGACTGTGTGAGTTCAGTCGGTTTTGTCATGTTGCTCCTGACATTGTTTGGACAGTTGATGCTCCACTATACATACCAGTGTTTCCAGTATGGAGTTGAAATGGTGTAGTGTGAAAAAACTGCCTGTCTAAATTGTGTTCTTGTGAAATGATGCAGACCTGTTGGAAAAGGAGCAAGTTTACACACAGAGTAGTTCAGTTTTTTCCCTTGATTACATTTAGTCATTTGGCAGCGCTTTTATCCAAAGTGACTTCCAGGGGAGGCACAAAGCAAGCAAGACTCTAAGTCTGGGAGAAAAACTTTAAAGCCAAGCACTATCAGAAGAAGAAGCAAATACTTTAATTAGGGGTGTGCCATATCATATCGTCGCAACTTTAATAAAATGATCATAATCACGTATGACATGTTTACCTTCCAACAGTGGCAAGCTGCGTCAATAGTGTGGGAGTTACATAACTTGAGAGTGCAGACAGCTGAATGAGGGAGAGATCACTACGATGCTGCCTCAGTTTTAGTTCAAACTCCGGGACTAAAAATGAAACTAATTCAACAGTGCCACGTAGCAATCTAAGTCATTTTCCACAGCAGATTTCTTTTATTCGGTTCGTGCTGTGTGTATGAGATGTGTCTCTCTCTCTTTTACTCTCTCACTCAGGTAACACAAGTTAGTTGTGTGTTTGCTATTCTAAGTAAGTACACATGTAAAAAAAATCCCATGTATGAATAATCTATGAAAATTAATATCGGTCTTGTGTCCAACAGGGCTGTCTGATACTGAGCGATGAACTGAACCATGTCTCCCTGGTACTGGGAGCCAGACTCTCTGGGGCCACCATCAGAGTGTTTAAACACAATAGTAAGTCTATGATGACTTATCATTTTGTCCCCTGCCTGCATGTGTGTCTCTGTATTTTCTGTGTACACATGCATGTCAGTCCCTCAGTGATTTGCCTTTATCGTCATTAACTTCTTCCAGACCATGATATACATAATTTTTGTGTATTTATGAATGTTAATGTAATTTAAATGCAATTATGGTTTAGTGTTTGTCACCACTGTGGTAATTCAATTAGATTGATTTGAGAAGTGGTACATAACAAAACATACACATTGCATGACAAGCTTTCCCTGCATGCTCAGTCTTTGTTATAGTCTTGGAGTGTTTTGGAAATCCTGACCAACCCAGAGATAAGTTTCATTTTAAGTCAGTCAGCTAGTGTGCAAGCTGCGTCACTGTCACACTGACTCATTCAGATGTAGAACAGAGTAAAAGCCTTTGTTAATGGCATAACACACATGCTGCAGCTAAAGTCAACATGTCTGCACAAACCTCATAATATTCATAGGCCAAACATGCATTATACCCGACTGGATGGCAAATGCAGAGAAACGCTAGCTAACTGCTAGCCTTACATAGTTAGACAAGTATCTTTATAGTAACTCAGTAATTGTCAAGCAGCTATTGGTTCTCACCAAACGCAGGTAGATTTTCCATTTGGTGAGTAAATCCTAAAGGACTACCAGAAGCACATTGTCCCAGCGAGGCATTAAAGGGACTTACAGAATGTTGGTCATCTGTGTTTCTGAAATGCTTGTGGGTGAGGCATTCAGGAACCTACCAGAGTGTAGCTCATTCTTATCTTGGAAACAAGTGTAGAATTTTGAGCGCAAGACTTCTTGAGCTGTATTGTGGTTTTTAATTTTTTTTCTTCAAATATAAATGTATTAACAGCTGATCAGTATATTAAAATACATTTAAATGTGACACAAAAGGCTATTTATTATGGTGGCTTAAATGAACTTGGTCACTGGATACTTTACTGGATATTTTTCTCCTTGGCTGCTGGCCCATAAAGGAAATTTTGGACCCTGGTTCATCAATTCATTCAATCGTTCTAACCACTTCTGCCAAAGCTGCTGATACCACAACTTTACTTTTGAGTGTAGCTCTCTTGATTTTCTTGTCAGATATGCAGAGCCTTGAGAAACTTCTGAGAGAAGCCATCGTTCACGGACAGCCCAGGACTCACAGACCATGGAAGAAGATCCTCATAGTGGTGGAGGGCATTTACAGGTATGCCTGTTTTCTTCATTCTTCAACTCTTAGCACATTTTGGGCCTGATTTACTTAACGTTTGCATGTACTAAATCACATCCAAACTTGAACACCTGCAAAAACGGCACAAACGGATTTACTAAAGATGTCCAATGAGAATTACCCCTTTTAAATGAGAAAAACAGCGCATGCTGTGGATTTTGCACATTTGCCTACATTATTATGCAACTGGGGCATTTCTGCCTGCACAAAATACAGGAAGGAGAAAATTAGCCTGTGTCATTCCATCTTATTGTAGGTGTTGTAGGTGTTGCTGCTGCTGCTGCTGCTGCATTCCCTCAAAGTAGGTTTATATGTGCTTTTCCACGCAATCAGGGGGCACTGAGTGAGGCCAAACGTGACTTGCATGCAGTCGATGGTTTCCCAAGAGTTATAGGTGCAATTGTCTATACACACATGCAGTTTGTCCCCTGCAAATACTGAGCATGTGAAATCATAAGCACAATCACACATTTTTGCTTTGTAGATCACCTACAAAACACCCACCAGTGAAAGGTGCAATTTTCAAGCTGGTACATGCAATCTCTATTTGGGATATTCAGAAATCAGTATGAGTATAGTATATAGTAGTATATAGTGTATTTGACCTTCTGAGCTGCTTCAGGGTTATTGAAATGTTGAAGTAGGTTTCATTAGGACTGAGAGGGAGTCCAGGGCCATCTGTGTTTGAGGCCTGGTTTGTACTGTCAACCTTGCTAAACTGGTGTTACCTAAGTCACTGGTATTGGGCCCATGATTCCTTCCTAAATTTTACTTGAAATAGTTGCACAAGCATTAGCTTTAGTGTGTTGGTAGATGTCCTGCAAAACTGTTTCGGGGCTCAAACACCAGCCAAGCCATAGCAGGTGTATTTGATGATATGGGCCATTCTGTTTATGGCAAAAGCATGATACAGGTCATGGATGATACAAGGCTGCCTAGCCTGCTTTGTGTAGCTCACACCCTTTAGCTGTCTGATGCATCGGTAATTATGTGCAAAATAGTTGGACATCTTAAACTTTCCTTCTTACCCTACTCTCGCCTGGAAGACTTTCATTAATTGAAAGGTGCCATGCAAGTGTACCTGTCGAGTTCTATGTTAATTATTGGATGCGAGCACTACTATTTTCTTCCTGGCTGGTGTTACATTACGTTCTTGTACAAGATGCAAACCACGTGTGTTATTTATTGCTGTTTTTTTCAGTGACTTTGTAAACATCATCAGGCCATTTTCATGTCAACAAAATACTTGGGTCTGCTATTGACAGGCTCCAGCACTTTTACCTCCCTTTGGCTCAAATTTTTTGTCAGTAGCTACAGTACGACATCTTTCTACTTTACCCTTTCCTCCCTGCAGCATGGAGGGAAGTATAGTACGCCTACCAGAGGTGATTGCCCTGAAGAAACGCTATCGGGCGTACCTTTATCTAGATGAGGCCCACAGCATAGGGGCCCTGGGCCAGAGAGGAAGAGGTGTGGTTGATTACTTTGGCCTTGATGCCCGCGATGTGGATGTCATGATGGGCACCTTTACCAAGAGCTTTGGCGCTGCTGGGGGATACATCGCAGGGAAATGGGTGAGGATGGAGAATTGTTTTATTAAATTCAGTTTTGAAGGCAACTTTAAATATGGGCAATATGAGGTAACGGTGGAAGCACAGAAGACTGAATTGGCTGAATTCAAGCTACTGTAGTTGTAAGACATGAATAGGTTCAGAATCCCCATTCAAATGAAACACTGATGTTAAGTCTACTTGTATCTGACTGTGAATTCTTTGCCAACAGTTTCTCAAAATTAGAGATTAGAGGTTAATCAGATTCCTGGTGCAAAAGGACAACTGTCGTCATGTCAATGTGGATTCACACACTTGGATTTTCTGTACGCTACATTCCTGACATATTAGCCCTGTACCTTGACTACATTGTGATGACACCAGCTTATCAAAACACATAGCTGTTGTAACATAAACATTATGGTCTGATGAAATGTTGAAGGGATGGTGACATCTCAGAATGTTGAGGATCCTACACTCACTGCACAAGAAAATGAGTCTGAGCAGACGAGTAGCTAAGTTTAAAAAGAGTGAAAGTGTTCAATATTTCTGTGTCACCTACAGTACTCTCACCATCTTTAGTGTGTATTTTTAAACAAAACTGCAATAAGGTAAACTTCACTAAGAATGTGTCAGCAGTTCATGACAAGGTCTTAACCTGCGTGTTGTTCAAACATTCTATCACCAAAGATAAAGTTGGTGTTTAAAAAAACTCATTTCAGACATTTTTGTCAACTTTACATACACAGTTTTCTATGCTTTTAAGTGCTACATCTATACATTAGATGTGTGAGCCTATTAAGTCCATATATCTTTGGACACAGTGTTTATTATTTTGGCTGTGTACACACCCACAGACTCAACCAGATGCTCCAGTGATGCACTGCCAGGCCTTTGCTGCAGCTGTGTACACTTCCTGATTGTGTTTATACCCTCAGCTGTGCTTTCAGCAAATGAAAAGCTTGATTAACTGGATTCAGGCCTGACTGATTGGTCACTGCGGAACATTCCACGTCACACAACTGAAGGCAGAACACCCTCAGAACAATCAGGAAGTGAAGACAGCTGCGGTGAAGGCCTGGCAGAGCATCATCATGGAAGAAATGCAGCATCTGGCGATGTCTGTGTGTTCCAAATTTTAGGCAGTCACTTATTGCAATTAGTTTGCAACTAAGTACTAAACATGACAATTTAATTTATCATTGTTAGTTTGTCCAAAAACCTTTTAACCTCTAAAAGTTGACATCTGGGTAGCAAAATGACTGTCCGCATTTAAATCACATCTCCATTGTTTCATTTTAAATCCACCACCTCAATGAGCGAAATGGAAAAAAAAAAAAAAGTATGGACCTACAACCATGCTTTTTATAAAAATATGAGTGAGTAAAGCTAGAGGAAGTCCAACATAATCCTCACCAGGTCTCTGTTCTAAAGAGTTCCAAATCCTGCAGAGATTATAGAGTAATAAAAACATTATTGTTCATGCATATCTTCTTACATCTCATGTGCTGTCTTCTGGGTTTAGGAGCTTATAGAATTCCTGCGCTCCCATTCCCACAGCGCCGTCTACGCCACCTCAATGTCTCCTCCTGTGGTGGAGCAAATCATCACTTCTATGAAGTGCATTATGGGCGAGGATGGCACAACGAAAGGTGAGTCCACATCACAATATTCATCTTTTCACTTGTAATGAAAACTCTGCATTCTTGGGAATCCAACTTAAGAATTTAGCTTTGATGGCAGAGTTACAGCCGGAGTCTGGGGCAACTTTAGAGAAGTAAGCAAGATGTAGCTGAAGAGTCCACTCTGTTTCACGCTGCCCTTCATCTCTATTCCTCTGCTGCTGTGTGCTGCTGTGTGCTGCTGTGTGCTGCTGTGTGCTGCTGTGTGCTGCTGTGTGCTACTGTGTGCCCAGACCTTCAGGTTTTAGTTGCTCTGAAATTACAATGAGTTTCAAATTTCACTGTTGGAGCATGATACTATAAAAATATTTTTTGTTGCACTGTAGCTTTAGAGTTTGTCGTGTTTAATTTTAGAACCTTACTGCGCTAAATATAGCAGGTATATAATAGAAAATATATTTTGATTGTGTCTTCAAATATTAGCTACTGATAAACAGTTACCCCTGTTTTTATCTTTAAAAATAAAAAATATATAATGACAATGCCATCTGTGTCTTTAAATGCACCAGTGTCATTTTTTTTTTAAACTAACAAATAAATTCACTATATAATCAGCGCTGTTGTTTATACCAGTGCATTTTTC
>OMLM01007576.1:23579-38448 GCA_900302695.1 Helostoma temminkii
TGTTGCATTTGAGCTGTTTTGAAACTCCTTTCCGCTGTTGGGACACACTTGTGTCATATGTCTGGTCAGAAAAACACACACAGCAAAACTGGTGCATCTTTGCAACTCTCGAGTAGTTGTGAATTTAAATTCGTATGCATACTAAAAAGAGTTTGCAGCCTTGTGTTTGAGGCAAACCTTGCTTTTCAAAGAACCCAGTGAAGTGATCTCCTGTGGGAGAAGAGAAACATTACAGAGAAACTAAGAAGTCGTCTCCCTATGCGCCTGGATGCTGCAACACTCTTCTCATGAATACGATTGTTTTCAGCTGCTTGTCAAACTTCCTTTTTATTCATCTTTTCAAAGCATCATTAATTCGTCTCCAAATAATTTCCTTTCTGTTCTTTTCAACCAGAAATATCAAATCTGGTAAAGGAAAAAAACACATTATTGAGAGTGAATAGTCTTTGTTTAGCTCTGACAGTTTATATGCATTTTACTTCAATCCAAAGCCTTTTTTAGTGTTGTGATTAAACTTTGAAACTGGGTAGAGATGAAGGATGTTTTAGTACTGCTCTATAAATATCCACATGCTGCATTAATGACACATCAGCATGTGAGAAAACATACGCTGCAGTACAACATCTAGCTGAGTTAATCAAGTGACTGCAGGTGTAACATGTTCATATTTAAATGTCATTAGTTCTGGGCGGCAAACTAGGTTATTATGTTTTGCATTTTGCTGTCAACTCTCACGTTTTAAACATGTCATCATCCCCAGGCAGAGAACGTGTGCAACAGCTGGCAGAGAACACGGTCTATTTCCGTAAGAGGCTTCGGGAAATGGGCTTCATCATCTACGGGAACAAGGACTCTCCTGTTGTACCTATGATGCTCTACATGCCTGCAAAGATAGGGTGAGCTCCGAGCTTTGGGATAACTGCTTTTAGGCTTTTTCCACTAACTTCCCCAGGAGCATCTGTTAAGTCTGAAAATGTATTATTTGGGGGAATCGAGCTAGCAGTGCCATGAGACTCTTTTCTTGGTCTTAAACTACAATAAATAAGAATCTACAGTCACCCAGAAATAATTGACCTTATGTCATTGGTTGGAAAGGTGAGACTCTCAGAAGACACTGCTGCCAGACTGTTCAATGAGTCTGAGTCACACAAGTCTTTGACAGTATCTTCTCAGTTAAACTAGCTTTAACTTTAAATATTAGTAATGGCAGCACAGTATATATCTGCCTTTGGTAAAAATATCACTTTGACCTTAGACCTAGAAGTATTATGTATTAGTATTAGTATCCTTTGTTCTTGTCTGTGAATCATTGTAGCTGTTGTCTCCACACATTTGTCTTCCAGAGCATTTGGCAGAGAGATGTTGAAGAGGAACATCGGGGTGGTGGTTGTGGGCTTCCCAGCTACGCCCATCATCGAGTCCCGGGCACGCTTCTGCATCTCAGCCGCCCACACAAAAGACATGCTCGACAGGGTAACTACATTTTTGTCACTTAATGACTTAATGACTCTGCTGACCTACGAGCTTTAATAGCTCCTGCAAACTTTGTTTTTAATTCAGTGTATCATTTTTCTTTAAAAAATATATTCTCAGACTGCAACGTCCCGTGTTGCAAGTGTATGTTGGCGAGTCGTGCATAGACTGATCTCACTGTGCTCTGCACACAGAGGAGAAAGGTCTGGCTGAAGCCATTATTATTCAGCGAAAAACACTCAGTTGTTAGAATTTCTTTAATTAGTACTAAGCTCAATGGCACTTTAGCTAAATGTCGTCCAGGGGGCTGTGGCTAATTGCACACATCAGATTTTCAACATTTCATTAGCTGTTAACAAGATTTGTCATACAATTCACAAGGAAAGAGAGAGTGCAAATATACACTTAGCAGGTTTAGTTCACTAGTGATGGCCGGTATTATATTGAAGGTTGTACTGGTTAATGTTTTTGTTCTAAAATGGTGTAATGACCTCACAGCTATTTGCGATCGCAGTGACGTTAAAGGGAAGAAGGGCAGTCTGGAAGAAAAAGTTAGTAATTGGAAGAGGGATGATGTCCTGTAACCTCAGATGTCTGCTGCAGCAGAATCCCATCCTCCTTTGGCTATATGTAGCATGAAAATAGCAAAATCAATTTGAAAGTCCTGCTGGAGAAGATGGTGAACAGAGGTCCACAAAAAGTCCAGTTGATGGTTGACACCATTCAAAATCTCCAGTCAAGTGTCTGCAGGTTAATGTACAGTGTATTCACAGTATATTGCCCGTGTTTAGAGTTCATACCTCCACTTTAACCGTCCCATTTACTCATTGTATTGATCTACACAAAGTGCAGAGCTTTGCTCTTGGCAACACATCAAAAAGCCGCCCACTCATTTTAACAAGGGCTCTTGTGATACAATGAAATGAGCTCACTTTAGACCTGCCTGCTCGTCCTCTACCAGCCCCTGTCTTAGGCTTCACTGTGTTCCTCTCGTTTTAACATGAGGAGATCATCTCACACAATGGCTCAACCTGTGTTTTCTAGCTAATTGGGCTGTTCTTATGACACAGTTGGCTCATACGCAGACTGTGTCTCCAGGAAGTGCTGCCTATTCAGGGCTGTTTTCGGGTCCTATTCTTTTCCTTGCGCTTCAAAAAAAAAAGTGATAACATAGGAGACAGGGAGTGGGAGTATTGTAGCGCTGTAGAGCTTTTATCTGTCATGATGTTAAAATCCCGCTCTGTTAGTCTTCCTCTCTGTATCATTCTCTTGTACTTTGATGTGTCATGTTGATTTCTGTGTTTCTTTTATCTACGCGTGAGCTTTTGTAGCTTTATCTTATCATTCACACACACATGCCGCTACGCATATACATATAAACTGCACCTGCTTTAGTTTTATACTTCTAAAGGCCTTTCATTTCATTTCATTGACCATTAGTATCCTGCTGTTAATGATAATGATGGTGTCAGTTGTTAACTAATCCACACCAACATAAAGAAGTAAAGACGGAGCAAGAGGACTTTATCTGGGTGGTCTAACAGGGACTAGCAGGAATTTGCACAGTGGAAAAGTAATACATGAGCTGAATAGATGCAGATTGATGTGAATATGCATCAAATTAAAGCTGAACTAATCATATTGCTTTTTTGACTCTGCAGCTCTATGGACCTTTTTAGACTCTTCCAGCTTATTGTTTTTGTTAACAGCCCACAGCTCTTTTGGTTCATTCTCACCACAGTAATCAATGTCTTTTCTAGACACAGCAAGTGTCTTGTAAACAGAGTAATTAGCACATAAAGCTAATTTTGAAGGAACAGGTGGAGATTCTAACCGAACAAAATTGTGGTGCATTGACTTGCCATTTGACTTGCACAATAAAATATATTTTTTAAATCACTATTGTTTTCGCTGCATGTGTCTCGGTTTATGTTTCTGTTGAGCAAAAGCAAAAATCTATAAGAAAGATTCATTCATTCATTTTTTTAGGGGAAGATTAGACTCTATTCTTCCCGCTCTACTTTTGAATCCTCCAAATACACAATGTCTGTACAGTAAGCAAGTATGTGAACAATGAGTTCAACAATGCAACAATAGTCTAAGTAAGTATGTAAGTGAACTAACACATCATCGTTCACATCTTGATGCATCGCCTCTAAGTGGACAGAAATCATCTAACGCAACTTAAATTCTTTCTCAACAATAAGAACATTAAATAGACATTAAGCGCATTAAGAAAACAACAGAATTTCATGTGCTAAAAACCTCACTGGATCAAACATGATATGACACACACAGTTTGTGAAAATGAACTATCAGTGAACAAAACTTGATTTTTCTTTTTCTATCTATCTAAAAATGACATAAGTGAAAAGATGTCCTAACGGTGACTTTACCTTTACACCCAAGTAATAGTGATGGAAAATTGGGTACAACTGCAGTATTACATTTTGCGGCATTTCAGCCCAACTTTGTGATCTAATCTTGCAAGACAGGTGTGTTTTTCCATTAAATCCTTGCTTGGTGCAACTTTGAATTTGCCTGAGCGACGTATGGCCCTTCATGTTGACAGCTTCTTTATTGTATAAATGTCTCCACAGGCTCTGAGTGTCATCAGTGAGGTAGGGGACCTTCTTCAGCTCAAGTACTTCAGACATAGAAAACAGCCATCTTTGCTGCAGCCTTTCGTCAATGATGTGTATGAGGACATTGACGACTGATGAACCACTCCCATCTTAAAGTGGCATGAACCAGAATAACCCCAGAAAATACAGAATGGGTCAAGATGGATCACACGTCTTCCACAAGGATTGAGATGTGCACAGGTGCCCTTTGTCACTTGCTCTTATGTAACCACCCAATCAAAGCAAAATACGACTATCATTTAATTCTCTTTTGCCTTACATAAACAATGTAGAACCTTTGGTTAACAAGCTAATAACAGCACTACTGCTTTTTATTTCAGTTTTTTTAAGTGGGGCACAGGGGAATAGACCTGTAGCATTTATCATGTTAAATTATTACATTTGTGAAGTGCATTAATGTCAGTTTTTTAAACGTGTCTGAAGCCATGAGCTGCTGGCACATTTTTAAATTAGTGATCGAAAGAGAATTTTAAGCAAGTAACATTAGATTGCTTTTAAATATCATCCAGTGTTAAAGAATCAAAAACAGGCCCATGCATTCAGAACAAATTTGATGTGTCATTAATGTTATAGACTGAAAGCAGAAAACACTGATATCCCATGATTTTAGCTTCACCAACAAAGCTGGGGAGTATTTGCTGGAAGACGTTACTGAAAATGAAATGGATTTGGTTAAAATGCAAAGACTGTGTTTGTGATGGATGGCATAAAACTAATCAGACCTGGACTTCCTGCCATAACACTGAAACATTTGACTGTGTTAATGTTTTTAGACTGTAGTTTTATTAGTTTAGAAAGGCAGACAAGAAACATGTACAGTCACAACATGCAACAAATGTCCCTAACCAGACCTGGACCAGTGACGTCGCAGCCATATGACATGTGCACCAACCACTAGGCTACCATCTGTTTTTTAACAAAAACTTCATCCAGTGCACGGAGGCCTTACTGTTTCTTGAACGTGACGTAAACAAGCTTTCAATAGAAGTAGTTAGAATTTCTTGGTCCCTCAGAAGAAAATGTGGCAGAAATGTTGCCAAATTACTGGTGAATGCACATGTTCCCTTTTTTTCAAAGTAATTACAAAATACACTTAATTGCTTTCTCATTGAAAGGTACTCGACAAAATTGATTCTACACTCAAATCTGTGAGCTAAATATGGCTACTGCCATTTGATTAGCGTTGCTAAGCCCAAACAGAGATCTCCAATTTCACCCCCCAAAAAAGATTTATTTCTATCAACTAAACAACTATCATGTGTCAGTTAATACAATTTTTGAGATGCTGGTACACAGATCGAACAGAGCTAAGCTATTTTACCCTGTCTGTTACCTTCGCTAACCCTCTTATTGACCATACAGCTATGAGAACAGTCTTTAACTCTCAATAAGACAAAATGTCAAGTTGCTTCTTTTATTTGGGCTCAATGAGATAAAGACAAAGCTACTTTGTATAAGGTTTTCATGAACTAGAGCTTGAGAACTTTTGCCTTAACTAACATCAGCTCTGGGTTGGCCAGTACCAGTACAGTAGTGCCAAAACATGATCAAATCTGATCAGTCCAAATGAGCATGTCATTAGTATTAGAGAAATCTGTCAAAACAAAAATCTCTATTTGTAGTGTAGCTCTCATACATCAACAACTAATTAGTCATTCTTCCAAACCTTTAATTGGGTCTTTTGTGCAGTAATCGAAGTATCAGTTTGCATAATTGTGTTGCATCGATTGACATTGCAGCTAATTATAGCAATTTGAACTCCCCAGTGGCACTATTTAAGTATAGGATCAAATTCAGCTTAATTTAGCTTAATTAAATCTCACTACTCCGCTTAAACTGATCTTTATGGACCACTTTAAGCTATTAAAATGGCAGTTTTCATTAATGATAACAAACAAAAGTCAACAAGACATGTAATACAGACCGCCAATTACTCCTACAGAAAAACTGAAAAAAATATTTAGTAGATTAAATGTTACAGGACATTTCTTTGTCTGTTAGATAATGATTGGGCTGGCCACCATCTCTGACATCCTTTTCAACTTCACCATTTAAAGTGTTTCAAAGTTTAATGTGACCCACAGATCACAAGCAAGTTTGGGATCTGTTGTTTTACTGCAAGGCCATTATCTGCCCAGTGTGGTGCAGGTGTCTCTGTTTTATACTGTAGTAAATCAGTTAAGTCAGACCAGGAATTGGGTAAAAAATGATTTTCATATTCTCATATCTCTGGTCCAAACAGAAGAATGTTTAACCTTAACTAGTTTGGGAGACATTTAGCATTATGTTGATTTCCACCTTATCTCTTGGGTGATTATTAGCAATAAACTTATTGCTTTGTGTTTTATATTCCTTTTTCATGCCTTTAGATATTTCAGAAATGTATATGTGCACTACTGCAGTTTTGCCTTGTTTTTCTTTTATGTACATACCTGAATTTTAAACTCTTGGTTTGTCTGATTGTTGTGCTGTTACAGTAACACTCCTCAAAGAAGGCAGCTTTAAATAATATACCACATGCATACAGTCATACCTGCATGTGTGCACACTAAAGTTGCTCTTGCTTGCGCATGTACACTAATACATGACAGAAGCTGCTCTGCACCACAGCTAGTGGTGCTTAATGATATACATGTTGTGATAGAAGTCCAATTGATTTAAGAAAAAGCTTAAGTTAATAAGTCTGTGTGGTTGTGTAAGGAAATCTGTCTGTTACTCTAAAGGGAAGGTGTCTGGTTTTCTTATTTAGAAAAGTCCTCAACCTGAATCACAAATGATTGTGTAAATTCTGAAAGATTATATTATGTTTTGACAGATAAAGTGTTATGTATGTATTATGTGAACACAGGAACTTCATTAAATAATACTAAGAGTAGGCTTGGAAATATCCTACTATCAATATAAATATAAAAAACATTTGGATTTTACTCGAGAGCTACTCCACACTTCAGAATTATTGCTAGTTCATATACTGTAACCAGATGTTTTGAAACATGTCAGGGGAATCCATTTGATCCTGGATGTTCTGTCTGTGAAAACTACAGTATGTTCTCATCTGATCTAGAAAAAAAAATACACAAAAGCAGAAAGACCTTCACACCATTTTTGTTTGTTGATGTAACATGACATGAAATGCGACTACAAGCGATGGACCCACTGTTTTGTACAAAGTTTATATTAAGAAGAAGCTGTTCAGAATATTTTGTTTATTGTTGTTTAACCTGGGAAAGATGGTTGTCGCCGTTATTAGCAGCTTTTGTGCTAGTCACAGTAGCGCATCATTTTAGTGCGCATAACCACAAGAGATTCTTTTCTGACATAGTGCCTTTGAAGCAATTCATTTTTTTAAGTATTCAAACAAAAGTGTCAAAGTAGATGTCTATTTTTTAGTTTGATCACTGAGTGTGTTCTGTTGACTAACTGCCATTTGCATTCGATCATAGAAAATGCAGAATTAACAAAATCATAGTTTCACCCATGTTAAATATAAGCAATATTTAAAACAATAAAAGCTATTCACGCCTTTGCCTTACGTCTCATCTTTTAAACACCTTCATCACACATTTAATGTTGTCTTCTTTCTACCTTTGGGTGTACCTAATAAACTGACAACTCAGTGCAGGGGCCTTGTGGGTGGAGTTGGGTCATCGGTGAGATTCAGATCACCTGTTTTGGCTGCTGTCTAAAACCTGATGGCAGTCTGGCAGTCAGCCAGTCTTCCACGCTGTTGGGTTGTGTTGTTTGTCTTTGGGTTAGTTATTCCTTTTAGTGGCATAAAATGTTTCACTGAATGTTTTATGGCAATATACTACAATTATTTTGAAATATTAAAAAACATTTTGTTTTTAATGTGATGACTGTGTTAGGTAGGAGGGTAGTTACAAGTGGGATGACTATTGCACATTTCACACTGACAAATGCAACAATTGGTATTATGATTTGTCTATGAAATAAAACAAAAATTTGTTAAATCATCCTTTAATTTGTGACTGAGTATTGGTGAGATTACTTTGATTTGCAGTGTCATTCTAAACTAAACTTTGGTTTTAAGCACAAACAGAGCAGAGAAAAATGAGTCCCTCCCCAGAATGTTTGCATAACCATTTTTTTTTCTTCCAGCGGTATTTAAACCTCAGGGTCTGTGCAGTGTTTCCCTTCGCTCACCACTCTTGCAGCACTTTGTTCTTTCTCAACTCTTCTTTCATTTGTGTAATCTCATCTGCTGCAGAAATGGAAACAGCTGGTAAGGTAGGTACATCATTTTTGAGTAATATAGGACATATAATGCAGTGAACTTCACATTCATATATTTTATTAGAACTTTATTGAAGCATTTTTTGCATTATAAAGTATTTGATGGATTGATAGAGATCTGATTTTTGTGCATGTTTGCATATATGATGTTAGTGTGGAGGGTTGTAACACACCAATCAGAGTTCTCACACAGTTTCATTTGCTTTGTGCATGCACTGACTTTAAGAACAACAACAAAAAAAAATGTAAGCATTCTCCATTTTCTCTTTCCCATCTGTCTCAGTGAAGGTCTAACGCGGAGGAAAAAAATGAAATAATGCAGACGGTTACTTGCGCAACTGTGAATGTTGGCAAACCTGAATGGGACAGTAGGCCAAAAACAAATTCACTGTACAACCACAGTGGAATAAACAAACGATTGAAAAATAAATTCAAAGCAAACATTCATCAAGTGTGATAGCAGCTAATTTATTTGGTTGTCTCACCAGTGAGACTGAATTTGCCAAACTAACATTAAATTATACTCTTATAATAAAATGTATGTCTGCCAAATAATTTATGTGGACTTTAGACTCTAGTCTGTTTGCTTTTTCCTAGAGCAGCTGTACCAGAGACATTTAAACCGCCACACTCTACAGACTCTAGAGACACTTGAAATAACCCAGACTGTGCCAGGTTGATGGAAATAAATTGGCGCTACACGTGCTACTCAAGTGGTTGCTTTGAAGCTTTTTACAACAATGCCATTACTCCTTTCAGATGTCCATCTTGGTATAGTTTACCTGTGGCAGTACCATGTAATGAGATGATGCTGGTGTCATCGCTTTCTAGGTCATCAAGTGCAAGGCAGCAGTAGCCTGGGAGCCCAATAAGCCTCTGGTGATTGAGGAGATTGAGGTAGCCCCACCTCAGGCCAATGAGGTCCGCATCAAGGTGAGAAATATGTTTCCAAATACATACTTTACCTGTATGTACTCAGGCATTAATGTCTTACTGCACCTTTGAGTAATATCTTTAAGAAGCACCTAGGTTCAATTTCACAAGCTGTCAGCTGGTTACCTGTACGAGGTGTACAGTGCTTTTACCCAGTGACAGTTGGGATGGGCTCCAGCAATTCTGTGGTCCTTAAGAGGAAAAGCGATTAAAAGTGAACACTTAACTCTAAACTCTATAGAGTTTTTATCCTCTTTGATGTCATTGTTTTGTTTTAGAAAACCATATATAACTTTATGCTAACCAGAAAGGTAGATGAATAGTAATAGCAAACATAAAGATCAAAAAACCTGAAACTTTCTCGGAATTTGGACCAAACTGGAGCTAGTACACATGCAAGCAGTACCAATCAAAATACTTCTGAATTTCTGATGTAATTTCTTATGTAACTGGTGTCTTTGGTGCAGATTGTGGCAACCGGGGTGTGCCACACAGACCTGTACCACCTATTTGAGAGTATGCACAAAGATGGCTTCCCGGCAGTCCTTGGCCACGAGGGAGCTGGCATTGTGGAGAGTGTCGGACCTGGAGTCACTGAATTTCAGCCAGGTCTGTTAAAGCTCTGTTTCGAATTGTTCGCATTTTGAGTTTTATTAAAATAGGAGTGCATCAGTTGTGTCATCAAAAACGTGACCCTTATGTTTGATGTGTTATATGGTACATGAATCTAAAATTAATTTCACGTTGAAAACTGTTTTTGAATTTCAGGAGATAAGGTGATTCCTCTGTTCATCTCCCAGTGCAGAGAATGTCGCTTCTGCAAGAGTCCTAAGACCAACCAGTGTGAGAAAGGATGGTGAGCACATGCAGACAAATCAGACCAGCATGCTCTGAGCTTTCTGCTTCTGTCCACCCCATGATCTCCCACCTGCTGAGCAACACCCACCAGTGCAGTAGCTGAAATATTAACCTAACCTTACTGTTAATGCATATAATGCAAAATGAAAAATGTAGAAATGTTTAACCCTGTGTTTGTTCAGTTATGTTTACTTACAAATTTACTATACCAAGTGCTTTTGTATTGTAACTTTTTGGTATATTGTCTATGCTAACATAAATGTACTGTACCCTACAATGCAACAAAAACAATGCACAAATTTAGATGCAGGTTGTAATTCCACTGTAATTCTCTGTTTAGGGCTGCTGATCATTACGATGTGATGTCATTACAAGAAAGCAGGTTTACCTGTAAGGGGAAGAAGGTGCTGCAGTTTATGGGAACCAGCACCTTCTCTCAGTACACTGTGATGAACCAAATCGCTGTGGCTAAGATCAACTCTGCTGCTCCTCTGAACAAAGTCTGTCTTCTGGGATGTGGGATCTGCACAGGATTTGGAGCTGCAGTTAATACTGCTAAGGTAGGTATTGTAATAATTTCCTGTGTCACCAGTTTGAAGTAACTTCTTCTGAAGTTAGTAACTGATGGTTACTACTGTATGAAGACCAAGTCCTCAAGTGCTATGTTGACCAGACTCTCTGTCACTTCAGGTGGAACCAGGCTCCACATGTGCTGTGTTTGGACTGGGAGCTGTGGGTTTGGCTGCAGTCATGGGCTGTAAGTTTGCAGGAGCCAAGAGGATCATCGCTGTTGACATCAATCCAGACAAGTTTGAGAAGGCCAAGGTGTTTGGCGCGACCGACTTTGTGAACCCCAAGGATCACAATAAGCCTATCAGCAAAGTGCTGGCTGAGATGACCAACGGAGGAGTGGACTACTCTCTGGAATGTGTTGGGAATGTGGGAGTCATGGTAGGAAGATAAATAGATTTTTGCCCAGACATTTAATGTAAAATGGCTCAGGTTTGAGTCTTTTCCAAAAAGAAACCACAATCTAACTTTTGAAGCAGACATTTTCTTAACTACGCTTGAGTTTAGAACTATTATGTTGTTACAAACCTGCTTGCTTTGTGCTGTTTTGCCATTTAGCGCAGTGCTTTGGAGTCTTGTATGAAAGGTTGGGGAGTCAGTGTGCTGGTTGGCTGGACAGACATGGCTGACTTTGCTGCCCGACCCATTCAGCTCATCGCTGGACGCACATGGAAGGGATCCCTGTTTGGAGGTGAGATACCGGTCAAATATGACCTTAACTGACATGGTCACAGACTATTACTTGTCGTCTTTGACTGGTCATCAGTCTCAAGACGTGGGTGGCTGGAGGGCAGGTGCCAGAGCATAGAATACAATAGCACTGCTGGGAAAAAAGGGGGAAAAAACAAAAAGTCAAGCTCATCATGTTGTGAGTACAGCATTGCTTTCCTGGGGACAACAATGTAATTTTGGTTGCTGGTACAGTCCAAGTGGCATTTGGCTCACTTAAAACGGGCTTACTGCCAGTAGTTCTTGTGCATCAGTATTTCCATTAACCACTGTGTTTATGCTGGGAATTGAGAAGATATGATCTGCACACAGTTTGAGTTAATAATGATTGTTAAGCGAGAGAAAGTTGGCTTGGAAGAACAAAAAGCCAACAAACAGAACAAGCAGAGAAATTACACAAGGTTAGTCAAGCTCATCCAGATTTCAGGAAAGGCCGGCGGCCGTGTTGACTGGAAAGCAAAAGCATTACTTGTGTGTTTGTACTGTTCAACCAGTATTACTGATGTAATTTAACTATGTGTTTTCTGCTGGTCAGGTTTTAAGAGTAAGGATGGTGTGCCTGAGATGGTCAAAGCCTACCTGGACAAGAAGGTGAAGCTGGATGAGTTTATCACTCACAACATGACTTTGGACAAGGTCAATGATGCCATTGATCTGATGAAGCATGGGAAATGGTATTTATGTTCTTATAACTCCAACAGTCATGAGTTAGTAACCAGTCACGCAGATGAGGAATTAGTGCGTGCAAAGCTTCTCATTTCTGTTTTGTTTCTCCTTCACAGCATCCGGACGGTCCTGAGTGTTTCACCACAGTGAAATGCCATGTTGCTTTCTATTCAGCCAAGATGACTCACTGAGCTGCAGCTCTGTTGTCCTGAATCTCAGTATTCATAAACATGCTACAATGCACATAACTAATCTTTCAAATTATGCTTAAATATATATATATATATGCATGCGCGTCAGTCGATTTTGTTCGGGTGTGTTTATGCAGCAAAATAAATGCTTGAAATGTGTGTTGTGGTTTTGTTGTCATATTGTACAAACAGCATTTAATAGTTTTTAAAGCTGTGTATATCAAGTCACCCTTCCATTGTGTAAGTGTTAAATAGTACAGCCTAGTATTTCAGGGATTGCTTATCTTGGAAGGCAGTGTGCAGTTATCCTGCCAGGACTGAGTCCATGATCAGTCCACCACAACTGCCTCCACTTTACATTATCCAGCTGCATAAACATATGCCTTACTAACGTTTTTAAATGACATGAAATAAAAATACAGCATGTGCATTCCTTAAGTATCCGTCTATTTGTTTATGTTCACCAACAATGTTCAAAACAGATTTGTGTTTAGAGCTGCCAGAGAAAACCCTCCAAGTCTTAAACTGATGGCAAAACTCCAGTTTCTCTCTCATTACGACCTGAAGCTCAACGGTCTGGGGTTTGGCTTCTTAATGGAATAGTTTACAGACCCATCCAGAGGAAGTGTAAGGTCCTACCACCACAGGAAGGCTCCATGTTACACATTTTTCCAGTTGGTGTTTGAATCATTCACTCTCCCATTAAGTCTATTTCTGTTGAATTAAAATTATGTTTTGAGGCAGAGTACTGGCTTAAATTAAACCTGAAAGAATTACCCAAATTAAATATGAGAAGCGTCTGTTTGCTCTGTGATTCTTAAGTAAGAGTCTTTATTCATTCCTGTTAAAGCAAATACAGTTGTTCATGTGCACATACCCATACTGGCGACTAAATGGTTAAATAACCATGCCAAGGCAAAGATGTTAACTGAAATTTCCTGTTTTGTGGGGAAAAAAAAATGATTTGAGTGCAATGTCTGAAGTTGTATTACACAAGACTGAATTTTGACTCATGGGAAAACGACAAGTCAAACTCAACAGCATGTAAACACCAGTGGAACAACTGCTGTTGCCATATATCAAGCAAATCAAGCACCAGGCTCATTTTGTTCTCCCAACATTACACAGCACATCTCTCAGTAATTAAACACAAGATAAGATTTACTTATTATTAAATGTGCATATATGTTCATGCACATACACCTGATAAGATATACTTTTTCTTCAAGTAAAAAAAAATAAAAGCCTTAGATCACCATAGGGGTAATGTCTGTCCCAGTATAGGTTAAAAAGCTCTTCCATGTTTAAGTCATACAGTATGTGCTGTAGTATGATAAATTACAAACTAAAAAGTATTTTTCTGAATACTCTTTTAATTCAGTAATGTTACCTGCTGCTCTTTTAACTGTTATGAGCTTTAATCGTCTCCAGCAGAAAGAGGAGCTTTTCTAATTTTGAGTTGCTATTTCATAGGACAGAAAGATGTTCAAAGTGGCACCGCACTAAAATAGATACCTTATAGCAACTGAAACATTTCAATAAGGTATTATTCTACTAATTATAGTGCCAGGAGAGACTTTGGGCCATGGCTACCCCTTGGATCCACTATTGTGAGCAAATTCCTTTAAAAAAAAATCACCTCCCAAAAGAATGTCTCCTAATTTATTTTCTCTTGCAGCGATACTTAAACACCAGGTCCTGCAGCTTTCTCAGTTTTCACTGCAAACTGTAGCAAAATGGCCACAGCTGGTAAGGTAGGTGCATAACGCAGTATAGCAGTAGTTGATCATACAGCTGCACAACAGCTGTACATAAATGTGCAACTTTTTGATGAGTTTTTATGAGGTTTTTAGAGAGACAAACTTTACAAATACAGTTTCACTTGATTATAATGAGATTCTCAATAATCCCAAAATGTTTTCAGATTTGTACGTCTGTATAAATGATCCTGATTATGTGGTTGTGACATATGAATGGTAATAACATACCAGGAAGCTAGAAGCAGGAAGCTCCGACAGCACTATAAATACATGTTTCAGTCCTCTTACATGCACTGTTTTAGTGTAATTCTATTTGCACATGCATGGATTAACTATAATCTACAGTATGTAGAACTGTAATAAAACCTAAAACAAACAAAAACATAGCTATCTCTGTTTTCTTCTTCGTTCTCCACTGCCTCAGTGAGATATTGCATGTCCTGATTTGACCTGTGGGCTGTGCAACTCTGGATATGGTCCATAGGCTGTAAAAAAAAATGCAGGGGAACTGTTTTACATAGCTATTGTATTGGCAACATTCGGAAGCTATTGAGCCAAAACAATCATTGTGGTAGTAACTGATTTCCAGTTTTATAATGTCTAACAGCAATCTATTTACTCAACACATTGTTGCACCAAGTGTGATAAAGTGTGATAAGTGTGGTAACTTTGCTCTGGCTGATGTAGCATGTTGCTTCACTTATTTCATAGTATAGTAGCAATTTCATGTTGATCAATACTGTCTAGGTCATCAAGTGCAAGGCAGCTGTGGCGTGGGAGCCCAACAAGC
>OMLM01007577.1:0-37900 GCA_900302695.1 Helostoma temminkii
GATGGAAGGCAATCCCAAGTGAAAAAATGGGGAAGAAATGTGCATGTGAACAGGTGAAGCCGGGGGCTGGGAGGTCTGCTGGGTCCTACAATTCCCAGGTTTGCTCTCGGGACCACATATAGGTGTAAATTTGGAGAAATGGGTAAGAATTAGTTTAAATGTCATATTTTAGCTACCAAAAGTGGTGCATTTGCACAAATTGTACATTTAGTGTTAACAGATCTGCACTTAGTTGATTCTTTGTCACCACATCTGATCAGTAAAGACTTTGCAGTAGTGATACATGTATATGTCACTTTTGATCATATAATTACTCCAATATAAAATAAAATAAGAAATGCATCTTTTCTTTTCAGCAACAAATAACCATTTCTTAAATCTGTCGAATGTTCAGAAAACTGTGGCACAAGCAGGTAGTGCCAGAGTTTAGTGTAAAGTGGCAATCAACAAATTATGGACTTATTCAGCCTTGAAGTTATTATGCATATTCATTATTCTGTATTATCCTCAAATATTGGGTTTTGTCATTTAGGTTTACAGCAGGCCATATGTTCATCTACTCTCCAGCTGGCCTCTAAATGATAATATCAAGGGGAAATACTTCCTAAAGTGAATTGTAAATAACATTTTTTCTTTCGGTTTTGTAAGCACCATTCATAAACAAGTGAAGAAAATGTGAAACTTTAGCTAGACTCAAAACCTGTGCTGTGAATTATAACTCTCTGGCTGGAAGACTGTGCGCTACTATATGTGGCCTGTTTGTTTCAATCAGTACAGCCCAACTCCCAGAATGCATAAACAAACAAACAAAGGATTATGTGCAGAGCATTCCTCGCATGGACAGATCTCCCCACACGTCCATTGACAGTCAATTAAAAGTCGCCAGCTGCTACCAACGTATATACCTGTGCACAGTAATGCTACTGTGCACGTATACTGCAAAGTTTCCTATCGATCGGTGAGGCCAAGCCTTGAGGTGTCATGCTTGCCCACCGAACAGGCTCCTATTAACCCTGTCCCGTGGGGTAGACTAATCGGTGTTTATCCAAGGGCTAGAAATAGAAGTGGCATGTGTAACCTAACTCTGCAGATATAAATGCAGATTATTTTGTTTTGTGGGTGCCCCCTGATTTAATACTATTTGCCCCTATTCATGATCGGCATCCTAGCTCACCTTGGGAGCCGAGGGAGGGAGAAAGGGCACATTTTAAGCTGTCTTGTGTCTCATGGGTGTTAGACAGGGGGATACCCAGAGGGGTGTTTGCTCATAGAACCTCATATGTCATTTTATGAAACCATGGATGGAAAAGCAGCAAGAGAGAAGGTCTGGTATTTTATAAATACAAGCCTGGGGGTGAGGATTTGTGTCTGGGATGGCCACTAGCTAATAGGCCTAACTGGCCGCAGTATCTGCCCATGTGTGTAAAGCAGTCCCCACCAAGGTCAGTTACTTAAATTCCTCCCAGTGGAATTGTTTAGCAAACACAAACTGGATAAACTCCATTTTGATAGACGAAGCTACAGAATCAGAGGATACATACAGTACATGTTCCTCAGTGAGTAAACAGGGGATTTTTTTTTAGAAGAGTTCATTTCCTTAATTACAGGAAGTCCACAAAACTCTGCACGCCTTTTAAACCATAACACTTTATTATATCCCATATTTAGTAACTGTATGTAGTTTATAATAATCTGAATAACATAGCATAGCGGTATGAGTATACGCAGTAATATTAGATTGCACAGCCTTCATAAGGCATTTATTGACTGTTTATGTACAAAATAATTCATGGGATGGCCTGAAACATGTGCATTTACAGCTCAGGAAAATATATTACATTCATTCATCTGTTTATGCACAGCAGTAATGATGCCTCATGATGGCAAATTCTACAATTTACTGTTTAATATGTTATAAATAATCTATTAATCTATTAACAGTGCTCATAAATGGTTAATTGTGGCTATTAAAATAATGGATGGACATTAAATGTGTAATATTGAGGTTCCATGATGCTGATGACACCGTGTTTTGGAATTGCCCCTTCATGACTGAGATATAAATCACTGTTAACACTGAGTTAATGACTATAAAGAAATGAAAGATGGCAGATTTCACTTTCCGTGCACTCTGAAATAACTTCTCAGAATGGGTCAGATATTTCCCTCTTAATTGATCCAGTGCTGACATAAACCACTAACAAGGCAGTTCGTGTTTGCTATGCTACACTTCATCCAGCTAATTTTTAATTGCTAAGCTTCACAGCAGGCCTGTTGGAAGACGGCCTCAACAATGGGAGGAGTATTTGTAAAAAAGCCGAACGTTCAAAACACTTTAGTCCTTTAAATCCCACTTGACCTTGTGTCATAGAGCTTTAGTTTGTAGTTTCACGACTGTCTCTACAGCCAAAATGCACATTGTGAAAGCAATCAAAACATAGTGCATTATTACTGTTATCTGGCTGGACACATGGTCTTATCAGCTGGAACAAGTCCATAAAGACATCCTCGTTTTCATTTTCGAACTTTGATAATGAATCAGCGCACTGTTTAGTGTTTGGTTGTGATTGCACTTAATCAAGTTGTTTTTAATCCTCCCTCTGCTTGGACTACAGATTGTATAATTAGAAGCAATAAGTGGGAGGGTAACTAGAAACTAATAAAGTAAAGATTGCATGATCCAAGCCTGAGGAATATGAGAGTTTATTGGTGTCAGTGATGTATTCTAAGTACGATTAAAGGTTTGTACCCAAATATACAACTGATTGAGAAGACAACTGCCAAAACTAGGTTTGTGCCAGCTGTGCATGAGACTCCCTTCAGCTAGACCAATGTGCAACATCTCACTGAATGGAAATGTTTACCAAATTACAGTACATAAATCCTTACATGGAAATGTTTGCGTCACATGTCCCAAGTGGAAAAATGCTTATGTGTGCTTTTTGTTTTTTTTTTATTTTAATATGTGTGTGTGCCCAAGTTTGTGTGTGTTTGTTTGCCGCCTAGCAACGAATGATACATGTGTAAATTAGGAAAGTTTTTGCTTTATTTGCTCATGTAAATCTTTGTGAAGTATCTATTATGGAGCCATAGTGTCACATGTTCCCCAGTGAAACAAAATAAGAACTGCTCAAGCAGCTCTCCTAATGTGTTGACTGAAATGGATTAAGAGTCCTTGTTTTGTCTGATGCTGACATTACATTGACTTTGCAGGGGTATTGTTTTCCCTGTGGCACTGTTGAGATCATCCATGTTGAAGCTAATACATTTAACCCATGTAAAATCCTGTTTCTGCTGTAGCTAACCTGTTGGTCACAACTTCACATTCTTCTTGTAAGTCAGCTGGAAGTTTTATTGTTGCAGACTATGTGTAATGTGTTTTATTCAAAAATCTGTTCACTTTCTGTATACATGTGAAGTAACCATAAATATCACTCATCAAACTCAAGGGCCCAACCAGCCGTCCAGCTCTGTTTTTATTGGTGCTATGACTCGGATATGGTTTGACCAACAAGCAGATGTGGTGTGAGCCTCAGGTTGGTAAATTTGACAGCTGGCATTTATTAAAACCTAAGCTACCGTGAACTGTACGCCTTATTGCTTAGGTATAAAACTGACCTTTAAACAGTTCATCCATGAAACATCTGAAACACTTTGTTGCTGCTTGTTTTTCTAAGATAAGAATGTTTAGGTGGACTAATCTTTCCTTTTTAGCCATGTTGTCATGTATGTATGTAAAATATAGTAAAATGTGGATTTACATTAAAAAAATTTGCTAAAACTGCAACTAATAGATAATACGACCCCTCTTTGCATTATTGATTTTTATTCTGATTCAACAGCAAACTCATATAGTGTTATCACAGTTGCTATCATGATCAGAACAGTATTCCTTTAGTCAGTTTATATATAATCGCTCAATTGCATTGATTCATTTTGATCCTTTCTAAGCTCAGAACCAAACTACATAAACCTCTCACTTAAAGCTCCAGGGAAACACAATTCCCAGTGCTACAAACTAATAATATGACTGTGGTGGCAGAACATTAAGAGTCTCTATGTATCTGTGTATATAATTCACAGTAGTGAATGGGTGAATGCTGGGCTCCTTGCTAGAGTGCACCACCCAGTGGCCACATCAGCTTCCAACAAACTAAAAGAAGAAAAATGTTAAATGTTATAGCCCTACATCTTCCTACATGGACCAGGATCCTTCAGGCAGGTTTGCTGAACAATTTTCTATATTGTTCTATATCTACATGGGTTCCTTTGGCTCTTTTTGCTTTTAGAATAATAATTAAGGGCAACTTATAGGCACTAAATACAAAACAATAACATTAATAAAACATGAAAAATTAAAGGCACGAATGACAAAAACGTAATTACTTTTTGTACAGTTGACAGCATTAAGACAAATTTCTCCTTGTTTTGAGTAAACCTTTTTTGGTCTGTCGCGGCCACCGTAGAGTTCTGGTCCCTTGTCATGTGATCTACAAACTGTCAACATCACTTCTCTGTACTATGAGACACCAACACATTATTTACGCTGTACACAAAGATTAACATGGTTTAGTACCAATTTTTCCAAGTAGGACGTTAATGTTAGTCATCCATTATTTGGCCGTCAATGTAGAGGTATGTCGTTTTCGCTTAGCTACCAGGAAATTAGCTGCGTTAGCTGAAATCATGGTAGCTACAGTAGTTCAAATGCAGAGGTTAAAATGCTAATGTTAGCTATATTTGCTATTCATAAATTTCATTGATACAGAAAATATGTAACGACATTGTGATACGGTTAATTGCTGTGTTAGAATAAGCTGGAGTAGCAACTGAATGTACTTGAAGCTGCTAGCTTCTCTTTTTTAAAGACAACAACTGCCTAATACTAATGTATTTTTTGTTGATATATAGTAGAGCTAACTTTTAGCCTTGTTTGACACGTTGCAGGATGGCTGTATCTCACCCTGGCCAGTCCTCCCTTGTACACAACTTGGCCACACTCCTCCGAAATGATGGTATGTTACAGTTTGATGATTCACTTACATGTCGGGGACATGCTTGTAAGACAATGTTAGCATCAGGCTGCACAGATTTCTATATTGTATTTATAGACATCTTATGTGTTTGTGGTTTGGTCCAGCTTGATTTTGCACAAAGCTTTATCTCATTCATACTGTATGATTTTATACTCCTTTCTTTTTACTGAGACATCTCTCCAAACCTACAGGTGACTTGGTGCTGGACGGCAGCAGCACGCTGACCTTGCAGGCATCCAGCTTGCAGCAGCTCATCAGGCTTTTTGAACAGTACTTGCTGCCCAGGAGCCAGCAGCATGGGTTCCTGGCTCTGCCCTCCCATCCTGCCGACACAGATTCCCTCCTGCAGCTGCAATTCCTGTTTGACGTCCTGCAGAAGACTATTTCCCTCAAGGTGGGCTGGGAAATTGGTCTGTGTGACCAATTTTAAGTTGAACAGTCTTTGCTTTCTCTGTCACTTTTGTGGTGAAAAGCCTTCATTAAAACTGGTCAGAAGGCATTTCCTTACCTTATCTTTATGGTACCAAAGTCTCCCTGAGGCATATTTTCACATGGAAAACACGCCACTATATATCAATATATTGTAGAAAGACCCTGTCAAAACCTTCCATGTGGAATGTGTTTGTGTTTGTGTTATCACTGTCGCCTCACAGCAAGAAGGTCCTGGCTTCGATTCCCGGAGTTTGCATGTTCTCCCTGTGTTTGTGTGGGTTCTCTCCAGGCACTCTGGTTTCCTTCCACAGTCCAAAGACATGCAGTCAGGTTAACTGGGGACTCTAAATTGCCCGTAGGTGTGAGTGAGAGTGTGAGTGGTTGTTTGTCTATATGTGGCCCTGTGATAGACTAGCAACCTGTCCAGGGTGTACCCCGCCTCTCGCCCCATGACAGCTGGGATAGGCTCCAGCACACCCGGGGACTCACCCTGTGTTTGTGTGATATTGCTTCTCTATAATTTTGCTGTTGCATTTTGGTCAGTGTTTTCATTTACTGCTGACTGTGTCTGACTGTGTGGTTAGGGTTGAAATCAGTATTTCCCCTAACTTCTCTTTGCAGTAAGTCATTGATTGGCTGTTTTCATATAAAAAATTGTTTCTAATATTTCCATGACAAACTCGGGTATTTTTAAATGACCTTTTATTTATGATATATGATTTCCCTTGTGGATTTCTTACCTTAGCACAGTAGTGTGTTTGTTTTGCATGTGTAAATACCAGTTATTTATATATCTGTTATTTAGACTCCTGCTGGATATATGTCTTCATTTTTGCAGCTCATCAACCCACCAGATGTGAAGCTTCAGTCTGTGGTGAAAATATTCCCATTCAAATCTCTAAAGTGTTTGGAGGTACGAGCCTTGATGACATTAATATCTTCATTTTACCACTTTTTTCTCTTCCAAGTCAGCACTATGTTTGCTTTTAATTTATGCTGCTTTATACTTATATAATGCTCTGTGTCTCACTCACTAGCTAAAGCGGATTCCCCCGCACTGCCTTGAGGGACTTAGAGGAGTCTACTCCCAGTTGGAGGTCTTCATCTGCTCAAAGAGTCTCAGCTCCCTTGAGGTACTTTTACTGTAGTACACTGTGTATGTCACAATGTGCCCGTCAGTGTCTCTTTAGCATGTCTGACAAAAAGAGTGTCAAAAATAAAGTCATTTGTGTTTCTGGTTTGTTTAACAGGAGTTGCTTTCTCTGTGTGGAGGTGACCTGAGCTCTGCACTGCCCTGGCTGGAACTGCACACACTTAACTTTAGCTACAATTCCATTGTCGCCCTAGACCAGTCACTGGTGAGACAAACATGCACACACAGATGCAGCATTACCAGTTTATTAGACAATATTATTTTTATCTCACTCAAGCCTTTTCAACTTTCTTTCATAGAGTTTACTGAATGTTCTGAAATCTTTGGATCTAAGCCATAACAAGATTCAGGACTGTGCTGAATTTCTAAAGGTAGGTCCATAGGTTGTGTAAATATAATGAAACTTTATGATTCGTATGTATTTTATAAATATTTCCCTGATTATCACCAGTTCTTGTTCTACCTTTCCTGAAAGGTATTTCATCATGTGTCATAATTGTCAAGTTATAATAGATTTGAACTTAAAGTGTATACATCATCTTAATATTCTTTATATATATACTTATATATTCTTTGTTTGCTTGCCTACTTGGATAATAAAACAAACCTTCTTAGCAGATACTGATTCAGAATATTTTATTTCCTCTTTCTCTCAGCCCTTGAGCGAACTGGAACACTTGAATCTCGGGTACAACTGCCTCCAGAGGGCGCCAACGTTGGGCCTAAGGGCCACAGCCAAACTTGTCACACTCATCCTCAGGAATAATGAACTGGAGACTGTAAACGGTTGGTAGACTGATACAAACAGCAACCTCTTGTTCTTTAAGCATAGATAACTAGTCCCTGATCATATGAGAAAGAATAGTAAGTCAATCCAGTCAGATGAAAGAGGAGAGAGCTAATGTAAACCTAGGAAACAGAAAATATAGGAAGGTAAACACTACACATAATTTGTTATGATGCTAGCAGATTGCTGTTATTCTTCATAACACAATATAACTCTAAATATCTTTTCAGCTGCTTGTTTGCTATGTCTGTTTGGATGAGAAGAGAAAATGGCATTTTAGTCAAATCACACATTTCAGCTGCCGTGTTTGTCTAATTGCATGTACATCCACTTGTATGCATATGTTGTTTATGTATTTTTGATAGCGTATCTCTTTTTCTTTTTCTGCTTTGTTGACCTATGTTGCTCTTACACAGGTGTGGAGCAGTTGTCTTCCCTCCAGCAGTTGGACCTGGCCTATAACCTCCTCTTGGAGCATTCCCAACTGGCTCCTCTCTCCCTGCTGCACTCCCTCCACACAGTAAGAAAACACCTCCACTGACAACACCCATAAAAGCTCCATTATATGATTTAGTGGAGACATATATTTTCTTCAGCTATATGCTTCACATGTTTAAAAAGCAGCTGCTGTAAAATGTGATATATTTCTTTAGCTCAACCTTGAGGGCAACCCGCTGTTCTTCCAGAAGACGCATCGCACATGTACGGTCCGACATCTCTCCCCAAAGGCTGCCAGTCTTAGAGTGAGTAATAATCATTGCCAGACCTAAACTTAAACCGAGTCATCACCCTGACATTGAATGATTTCTGTAATGGGGGCTTGATTTTTGTTGCCAAAAGTTGAAGTTTATGTATTCAGATACAAGCACTGTACACGAACACAAAATGGTGATTTAGCCCAACAAAGTGTGAAGTGCATACTGATTAAGCTAAACAACTGAGGATTATGGTTCCAGTTCATGGCAATTTCTCATGGAAAAGTTCATCACAGTTAGAAGATCACTGTCCCTCATCAAACTGCACATGGTTGATGTTTTTTTTGTTTCGTTTTTGCATCTGTATGCACAATGGTGTGAAATGAGGTAAACTGCAAAATTAGGATAGAAGAAGTACTGGGAATGGTAAAATGTGCAGGCAGGCACATAATAAAAGTGTTCCCATGAATGGCATAATAACGGCAGCTGTAAAATATAACAACTCTGCTGCTGAAGATTATAGCGAATCACATAATGCACTGGACATAAAATATACATGGTAGCCGTTAAATTTCCAAACTAGGCTGAAGCCTTAAAATCTACTGTTACAGCAGCTCCAGGCTCATGTGTTTTACATCACTGAAGTTATGTATGAAAGCACAGCCTCTGTACGCATACAGCTTCTAAAGCAGCTTCCGGTTCACCGTGTGTGAGCTGTGTTCTACATGACTAGTTGCAATGCAGACTACCACTGGCTTTTAGTTTCCTGCCATAATCGTAAACAGGCCATAATAGTGACACCTGGAGATTTGATTGAGAAAAATAAATGTACTTTTGTTATTCTTTCCAGCTCAAACTTGATGGTATCCCTCTTTCCTCATCTGAGTTATCGGTAGGTTTCTCAGTCAATATGTGATTGTCCCAAACCGTATTTTTAGAGCTACTCGAACAGTAATCTAATATGACATCATTCTCTTTTGTAGATTCTGCCCAAACTGGGTCCGCTGAATGTACAGGTACAGACTTTGCCTCAAATTGCCATGCTGCCAGATCGGAGTAATCTCGAAGTGTCCAGTTGTGCTGGGGAGCTTAGTGACAGCTTGTCATTCGGAGAATCAAAAGTCTTACAAATTCACAAAAAGAAAGTCAAGGTATGATGGCTGCTCATAAGTGTGTTATTATTTATTGTTTTTGTGACATTCAGTTATTTGCTAATTGCAATTTAGCCGGAGTGGTGACAACTGACAAACTCAGATTTAACATTTTTATTTTAAACCACTTTGTGTTTCAGAGTAAGGTGAAAGTTCGGAGAGCCAGCATATCCGAGCCCAGTGATACAGATTTTGAGCCCAGAGCGTCTTCTACCCCAAGTGGGTTTTGTGTATCATATCAACTATCTTAAATCTTCTTGTTCCACTTGTAGTTTCAGTTTCTTCTTGCTTGTAATGTTGGTGTATTATTTGTTTTGTGCACTAGGCATTGTCCTTGCTCACCAGCAGGAGATTGAGCGCATGTCCAGCTTTAGAGATCAACTAGGAGAAAATTGGCTGAGGTATCAACACCATCTAGATGGGGAATCTTCATCCGGCATCGCCACCACTGTCAGCACCAACCAGCCACATCCACAAACCATTCACAATGGCCTCACCACCACCTTGCCATGTCCTTCCACCAGCCCTGGGCAGCAGCCTTCTCCACCATCGCTCGTAGCCCCAGAGGTCCTGTCTCCACTGCTTCCCATGTCTGAGCCCGGCATAGAAAGATCTGACATAGATGTAGAAATGGCAACAGAATCCACCCTCCAGTGGTCCAGTCAGAGGACTCCACACACAGAATTTACTTTGGATGACAGTGTAGTGGAAGGGCAGATGGCAAGCCAGGGTGTTGTGGGCTCTTCAGGCCCGAGTCCAGAGTCCCAGTTACTGGCTGGACAAGGGGGCACAGACACTAAGGAGGAAGAAGAGGAAGAGGACCTAGGAGGTAGGGTATATGTTACAAGAATTGAACTTTGTTTACTTCAGAACAACACACATCTTGATCTTGAACATCTCGAACAATACATTTCATACATTTGCCTCCTCCTCTTCAGATTTTTTCTTTCTTGTCTCTGTTTTTTTCTTGTTAGTGGACTTGTGTCACCCCCTGCTTGTGGGTGTCTTATCTGACAAAGAGGAGGAAGGTGACAGTGGCCAGGTGGGGAAGAGGAGATCGAGAGAAGTGTTTCTGTGCATAAAACAGGGACTGGTGTTGGAGGTGGACATGCAGCGTGGCCAGGAGAGGTGTCGTCTGGAGCTAGACTGCTTGGCACGGGTGGAGACCACAGAGGCCTCATGGACACGCATGGTAAGAAGAATAAGGACGGGGTGGAGGAAGGACATAAAAAGGGAAAGATAAATGACTTGTGGAGATTAAGGGAGGCAAATTAAAGATAATTCTCTTGCATGAGACCAAGAGCGCAATGTTTTTATGTCTTTCTTAAAACAACAGTCCGGTATTAACCCTGAACAGGGTTATGCCTGCTGTAATCATTCTCCTGTTCATACTAGTCATATATAGATGCTTGAATAGATCCTTTTTAGTGGGATAAACTCCAAAGTCTTTATTATGTGCAAAAATGCATTCAAATGCAGATATGAGTTAATGGATCAATGATCAATCAATCAAGTGCATATCTTCCAAACTATGTCTTTCTCTCTGTCGCAGGATGCTGAAGAGGTGCTTCCAGCTGTGGAACTTCAGTTCGACTACATCAGCAGGGAGAAGAGGAGGAAACGCTACATCTTGCTGGATGATAATCCACAGCAGGCACTTCAGGTTAATAACACACATACATACTCTCACACTGGCAGGAAATTATTTCATTAGTTTCAGAAGAAATATTTAGTAACTTTTATCCTGTAAGATGACACACTTCGCAGACGTCACAGACACTATGTATCATGTTTACTACTGTACCATGTGTATGATTTTGATCTCCTCATATTGTGCAACCTCTGTTACATATAGACTTTTAACACAGGAAGCAAAATGGGTCAGGGATTTATGATGAATCCTGTCTCATAAACACATGCGTAGCTAAAGTCAGAAGTATAAACCCCCAGTACACACCTTGAACTCCACCATAGCTTATCTTAGAACCAGACACATTGTTCTAGTATTTACAGAAACACCCACATGTGCCCTATAGTATAGTACCAGCTATGACTATTTACACAAAAATTTTCCTTCAGCTTTACTGATTTTAACCCTTTAAGAACCTTGATGTGACTGTAACAGTTTATAGTTTTATAACTACAGAGCTGTGAACTTTATAAAACTTGGCAGACATTCGATTCCAGAATAAAACAATAACAATAGCTTTTAAGATGCATTTTTAAAGTAAATAATTTAATTTTTCTCATGATGTTACTTTACTGTTTGCTGACTAGGCTCTGACTGACGTGCTGTCTCATGTGGTGGAAGAAAACCAACGGCGTGATTCCAATCTTCGTCCCAGTTGTGTTCACCTGCAGTGCCTCCGCTGCAGGTCAGAGTTCATGCGACAGGGAGATGGCAGTGAAGAGGAGGCAGGAGGGAGAACCAGGAGGAGAGGGGCTGCGATGCGACCAGAGGGCGAAGAAGAACTGGGTGAGCCAGAGCTGACACAGGCTGAACATGATCACAGCAAAGATGAGAGCGATGACAGACAAACAACATATAGTAAGACTTGGACAAATCAAGACATGAAGAAGCGTACGCACTGTGAGATGAGTTGTTTTCAGGCTCACTTATGTTAGAGAGTCCTAAGAAAAATAAAGCAGTAAGTGCATTCACTTTCACTCCAAACATTGCTGCTTTTCACCCACTTTTTTATCAGTTTCAACTAGATTTGTGGCTGAAATAAAAGACAAGACGAGACAAGGTCACACGTTTCACCTGGCGCATTGTACGTCACAGCAGTTCATGACTGTTCCTTATTTATCAGGTTTCCATTGGTTTTCTGCACACGGTTGCATATTTTCCCAAAACAAAACGTTGCTTTCAGATGTACCAGAGGAAAACATTCCTGGAGCTATCTCTGTTCTGTTTTTCCCCCAAATGACCCATTCTGCTGAGTTCCCATCTCTGTAATCAGCAAGAGACAGATAATATCCTTTGCCCCAGCAGCCACCTCCCAAAATGTCGACCAAACCCATCATTAAGACCTGCTCCAGCATGCACAGACAGCGCACAGACTTTGTTTGACAAGTGTTTTGAGGATTTCTTGTAACCAAGCTCCTTTGTTAGAGTTCTTAATCTGGTGCTCAGATGAAATTTCATGCAATAAGTATCTTATTCATTCGCACGTGTCTGAACTTAAACATTTATTTGTGTGTGGGTTACAGAAATACATGCCCTCCAGATAGACAAAATGTCTTTCACATATGGAACATATTAGGAATTAAGGTGTTTATGTGTTATTATGTTTTTTAACAATTGCATTATGGGTCATTTTGTTGTTACAATTATTAAACTGTCATGTCCTTAAGTAGACAGACACATGATGATGCAGATTTAAAATACAACAAATTAGTTGCGACTGGTGTTAACCTTCCAAAGTGGTATAGTCGGTATTACAAACACATAAATCATCAAACAAGACACCCTCACCAATGCATGGTTAATCTTTGTCTAAATGCAGCCTAAAGGTTGACGATTACAGGTTTAATGTTAAGTATTTTCTCTAATGATCAATCGAGGCCAGGAGGGGGAGCACGTCTTATTCTTTGTCAGTAACTCAGTTTTGTACTGTAGCTTTTTTAGGAGTAACTCCCTCCATTTATATGCTTCTTTTCTTTTACAGCAATTAGTTATCTTTGTCCAGAATGTGGTAGCGACCATGTGGTCCAGCTAGCTGGTCAGACAACACCTTACAGCAGTACACCCATGCAACATTCATCAGTACCTGACAGTGAGAATGATCATCTTGAAACAAGCCAGAGCTTTCACAGTCTCAATAAGGCCAATAAGGTATTTCTTATCAGTTACACTAATCTTTTTCTAAGATTAGATTCTAACACTAATACATTTATTTGCTCTAAGCAGACCATTTTATTAGTTTATTTTTGCTGTATCAAAACAGGACAACCACACAGACGACAGTATTAGCAGTAGCCCTATTCTGGAAACTGCTGTCACTTCAGAAGAGCCCACCTTTGCCACTGCCCAGGGAAGCTCCTTCTTCATTGGGGATTACCATGGTGATACCTGCAGCCTCTCCGACAACACAGAGTGCCAAAGTAAGGAGGACCTTGCTGGAAGCTATCACTATACTGCTACCGGTTCTACACCACCTTGTGTTCAATACCAGCCTGCAGGAAGAGCCACTCTAAATGGTAAGTTTTTTTATCTGTCAGCACTTCCTCAGTGTGGCCATCTGTTTTAAAGTCTGACAAAATTAGATTAAATACTTTTATTTACATAAATTGTAAATATTTACCTTTTATGGCTTTTATCCACTGAGGATGAGGACTACTGATAATAAAGAAGGGGAAATGAGAAATCGTACTTCAAAATAAAAGTGCTATTATGGAAATTTAATACATGCGAAAGTGGCCGCTGGTTGAGCGTATGGAAATGCTTTCTCAGACCTGGAATTAGCGAACTGACAGCTGAGGCAGTTAATAAATTTGATTAATACATGGATCAGACAACCAAAATAATTGTGCTGTTGGCAAGATTGTGAATTGGAAAAAGGCCAAACCACAGTAAAATAGTAATTGTTTTTTATTATTTCGTATTCAGATTCTAAAGCTCACAAAGTCATTGTAAAACACATCAGTTGTGGCATGTGGTGTAAATTGTTTACGTCAGCTTTCCTGAAGATCTATTTAAGTCCTAATTGAAACTGAACAGTGATGGGAAGTATTTGGATCTTGTGGATATTGTGTGGCACACAAACCCTTCTTTAGCTCAGCATCTCTTTGACAGCATCCGATTCCCTCTACATCTGTCTGCCATTTTGAAATGAACCATGTGGTAACTGTGCAACAAGACAGATTGGACTCATTACTGGAAGTGATGGGAGAGGAACGAAAGTCTGAGAGAGGGAGGGCAGAGTCGTAATAATAGCTTTCTGTATCTCTTCTTTTTTTGTAATACTGTAGTTGCAGTGCCAATAACATGTAATCTGTCCTTCTGAAACCACAGTATCACAGTGGAGGCAACATATACCCATCCCTAAACTCTGACACTGTATCTTCTTTTGGTGACAGTACACCTATTGTGTATTGTCTCTGAATCAGGGCTTTGTCCCTAAAGATAAATCGTGTGTGCGTGCATTTGTGTACATACAGTATATATGTAGCTTTCACCTTTTGAAAGAACCTTGTCTGAAGGTTCAAAGTCTTTTTAATTAGATCTCTGTTTGTACTCTCTTGAAGTGAAAGTCATTGGGTTTGTTTTGGCCTCTGCAGGTCTGTGCCTTGTCCTTTTTGATTAGCTATAGCCATTCATCATTGTTAAAATAACCACCGTTGCTGTTCATTGGTGGATTTATTGCTCCTAAATACCTTTCTGCAAGTGGGCTGTTGGCTAATGCTGCAGTCTGCCACAGTAAAATTTGGCTGAAGTTTCACAATAGCTAAGAAATATGAAAGTCTTCATGACGCTGCCAGGAAACTATGGCTCAATTACTAATGCAAGATATAATTTGAGGGAATAAATAAAATAGTTATTCATTTTATTATTCAATATTTCACTCCTAATTCAGAGAGGTCTGTTTTTAAATAGTGTTGAAAAATGCAAGTAATAATGGCAACTGCCCTAAAGAAACATCTTTAGTTTGGTAATCGATGTGTTAAACTAGCAGCACTAAAATGTCGACGTGTGTGTAGATGATTTGGATCTGCTGTCTGAGGACTACGAAGCGGTGGATCATCGGCTGAAGCTTTTCCTGGATGTGGAGGTCTTCGAAGAGGAAGAAGAGCTTCACTCTTTCATTAAGGTATGAATAGTTGCAGTAAGGCATGCATGAATTAAAACTGGGCAAGAGATGATCTCACTTAAACTCCTCATACTGTAATTACTCATCTATAAAGGATGAAGATTTTGTTACCTTTGCACAGAGTCAAGCTCACTCCTGTTTCCAGTCTTTATGCTAAGATAAGCTAACCATCTTTATATTTAGCATACATATTTTCCTAATTAAATATACAAAAAAGCATCCAGAGTTAATTATTATTCAACATTTAATCCTCAAAACCTTACATGTAGGTTGGCAATGTTTACAGTTTTAAAAAGTTTAGCAGTTTGTTATAAATACAGTCAATGCTTAAACCAGTGTGAAACTGAAAGACAGAGTATCATGGATCCTGTGAAGTAACTAAAACTACTGTATGGCTAAAAAGAATGTGTTTTTTAAATTGCATTGACTTAAATACAGGTTTTGAAAAAGCTAATATTATGGCAGCGAACTCTACGGTGATTATGACTGATCAGTCAAAATTATTCGCACAGTGTTTTTATGTTGCTGTTATTGAGTCTCTGGTAACTGTGGTTTTTAAAAAAATCCTCTAACATATCTTCCTGATGGCTGAGAAACTCCAGCTTAATGGGTGGTGACAATTTTAAGACCTACAACACTTGCGGTTTCTTCTCAGTCATCCAAGATGACTTCAGTCAGTAAATCTCCAGGGAGTCCATCCAGCCCTGCTCCTCTTCTTATTGTGTAGCCGCTTTGAGTAGTTTTACGCCCCCCTGCTGTCACGCGACGTTCTGTGAGACCGTTTTAAAATGCATCCAGTGAGCTCATCAAATCAGCTTCTCTCTGTTGGACACCTGGACGAAGAGCAAAGAGCAGAACAGGACTGAGCAAACCACAGCTGGAACCAGGAGGTCCTGCTCTATTTATCTTAGTTTATGTTTATTTATCCGGTGACACGGGCTGCTCACTATTTCACATGTGCTTTTAAGTTTTTTTTTAGAGAACAAAAGACATTTGGTCTACAGCTTTGATTCTGAACTCTTGGAGAACTTGTCATAAACTAAGAATCAGCAGAAAATACAGTTGTTCAAACTTCATTATGGATTTGAAATCTAATTTTAAAGCCTGCTAAATATTTTTTGACACATGTTTCACTTAATGTCATGAATGCTTTTTTTTCTGTTTGCCCTTAGGTGTCAGTTGTCAAATTTGGGGAGCCAGGAGAGGTTCCCTCTCTGTTGGTGGTGTCAGACAAGCGAATCTATTTCCTGGAAATAACATCAGAGATGCAGTAAGTGAGCAGTTTTACATGAGGACTGCAAATACTGTAAGTCAGTGAGATATTGACAAAACAAATTCTATGTGTATTAAAGTGTTCAAAGCTGGTGTGGACAGTGATTCAAAGAAAGGTGCCACACTGCAGCTGCACACCCTCCATTTAGGATGTGGATGATATTGCATAACCTGTCCAGGTTTCTGGGTCACATCTTGAGAACACATTGACCTCAAAGTGTTAGCTGAATGTGAAGTATTTTCTCTTTCTGCTAGTTTTAGCCCCTCAGTCCTTTGTCACATGATTGAAAAGAGTTTTGTCTCTGATCAAAACACGGTTCATTTCACAGGTCTGGAGTCTGTGTGGCGGTGGCTTTCACAAAAGGCCCGCAAATCAGCTAGGATTTTTAGGCCATAAGAACTGACTTCTTGTTCTTGGTGCTGTGCAAGAAACCGAACCGTGATATGGGATTTGACCTTTAAATTTAATCTCTGAAAAATGTGGTATTACATAAAGTATTACCATTGTTGTACTGAATAAACTTTGGCTTTAACAAACACATCTTAAAGTGTTGTTCTGGCAGTCACATCTCCAGGTGTCAGAGATCAAGTAAACCGTTTAATCCATCTCACCACAACGGTACTTTTCTTACACTAATATGTATGTTTTGTCCTCCCAGCAGAGGCCAGCTCTCTGACTGGCTGCAGAAGAGGGATAGCCACCCAGTCATAGAGCTCAGCTACCTGGAGGTGGGGCTGGGCTCTCAGAGCATCCACATGGAGTTCGGAGACGGGGGTGTGGCCTACACCCTTCTCGTGAGGGACAGTTCACGCTGCAAACGCTTCTTTGGCCTGTTGACGGGTAAAGGAAAACACTGCCAAACACAAGCATATTTGTAAATAGTTTTTGTTTAATACAGTTCATGGAAAAAAACACATAAAAGGAAGTTCTATGTTTTAATACATAGTCAAAGAGGGGAAACTCAATAAGCCTGATCTCTCTGTACTCACTGGTTACACTGGTTTCATCTGTTTCCTGCGGGCACTTTGGGGGAAATGCCACAAAATAACCCATGGACTAATTTAGATTAAAACAAGTTGTAGAGTATTGTTGAGTCCCTGAGGCAGGTACTGGAACAACATGTTCCACTCGTCGCACTGTGCCACAGACCGAGAAACCCAACCTACTCCCCTCACAAACTAATACTATACCATATGTGAACTGTGTGATGCAAATTTGCAGCCCGCCTCCTTCAGTTTTGGGTTCACTACAGACAGAGTACATCCTGCCCAGACCAACTTGTCTACAAGGGAGGACCAGAGGCAGAGAGGAAAACCTTTTATTAGGCTCCTGCTCGGGTTTGGAATGTCTGGAAAAATATGGAAAATTAATTTGACAATGTCCAGCACATTTGGAGAAAACAACAACACATCTTTGCTCAAGTACAGATGCTCACTTCTAGTATGCATAAGTCTACATCTGGGGAGATATGCAGTAGATAATTTTATGTGAGTTATTTTTATTATTTAGTTTCATATTGTCACATTTCACTTCACAGATACCAAAAATTAATTAAACAGTCAGCCTATATATTACTTTAAATGTGTGGCATCTTGTGTGGCATACATGAACATATCATAATTCTTCCTGCTTTTAACCACATGACATCAACTTGAGGTTAAAATCTCAAAACCTCAAAAGACACCTGGAAAATGGAATTTAAAGCTTTTTAACATCCCTCCCCTTCCTTCTCCCAAGGTAAATTAATAATCCACAATTTTAGAAACACACTGACACTTACAAATAAACAACTGCATTTCACACTTTTTGCAGCACATACTTTTGATGTCTTTTATCTCTCTACTTCTCTCTCTAGCTTTCCTTCTGTCCTCTGAGCCCCTGTCTCTTATTGTCTAAATTCATAAACAACTCATTTGCTGCATTGTTTTCTCCGTGACTGAAAATAATTTCAGATTTCTTTCAGTAAGACCACAAAGTTTTTCCAAATTAAAGCAAAGTGGAACACATAAATAGTGTTTTTTATTGTAACCTTCCAGGTGCATAATACACTACACTACACTACACTGCATTAAAATCAGATGTGTCTGTTAGTTATCAGCGCTTAAGTGCTACACATACAATACATGTTTAGATTTCCTTGAACCCTTGTAGACAAAGATAACTATTATGCCACTGCTATTGTTTTTCCAAATGCCAAATTAACCCCAAAGCAGCTGTTGTAGTATTTTGTCAGCAGAACTACAAAAAAATGGTAACAATAACAAACCCTGTCTATCAACCGCACTAGCTCCCATCATGTGGACAAAATAAAGACAGCCACAAAAGGAATGATAAAGGACTCACAGGCTGGAAGAGGGAGTCAGAGACAGGATGCGGTTAAAAGTTTTCTGGAGCTAACCGAGCCTGACACGACTTTATTGAAACATGAGAGATAACACGAGACCTCTGGAATCTGCAGCCTGAAAAGACAAAAAAAGAGTCTGGTCAGGCATCTATGTTGCTGATGTTTTGTTTCTGTTGGCCGTTGGTCGTCTTCTCTCACTTAGAGGAATTTGTCAGTTTCTGTTGGTGAAATCAAAGCGTGTTATAGGTGATTTGGTGTGTCGTAGTTCAAGGTAAAAATCATTTTTAGCTATTTCTTTATAAACTGGAAATCACAAGTGAAATCTTCACCTGTTTCCTGTCTGAGCTGTCCAACACACCAGACAGTGGTGTGGTATTTGATTCCAGGTGAAAGTCATCAGGGGCATTGGTGTTGGTGTTGGAGGAAGCCAAAGAGTCTGAGATGGAAACAAGAGGAAGTTGGAATATTGACATAGCCCAGAGCACCAGCTAGAGTTCATCCACTGCAAACTCGGTTCTTAACACGCTCTGCCTGTTACCTTTGCTTACTTGTGATTGCGATCTTGGATGTCAACTCGCTGAAACTGTCCATGTTAACACGCTATTTAATCGTGTAGTTAGTCTGACACTAACTGTTTCTCCTCAAACACATTTAAATGTTCTGCCAACAGTGTGGGAGGCTTTGACTAAAGTCCAATGCAAATTTTCCTGAAAGTGATCGATCCATCTGCCATCTTCAAAATATTTTGAGACAAGCTGAAACTCATCGCTGGCTTTTTTACTGCCCATTGTACTTTCAAAGAGAAACAATTACGAGACTGGAAATGAATCTGATTAAACCTGACATTTTTTTTATGTTGTGCAGAGAATTTAAAAACATCAGAGACACGGCAGAGAACAGAGTAGAAATAGAATCATGTTTTGATGAACTCCAGAATCTACAACATTTCAACAACTCATCTGTTTTTAAGAAGCCATGGGAGCTGTGTGACCTTGTATTTTGTCCTTCAGCGCACCTATAGGCTCGCTTCTGGGAATATAGGAGTCAGATTTTTGTGACGCACATGGAAAACTGATATTGATGATCCTCTTTTACCCTTCACCTTTGCAGAAATACCCTTTTAAAGGATGATAGGATGGGCATTGTTTTGTCCTAATCTCATTTTCTTCCACCGAACTCCATCTCCTCCTCGGTGTCCCTTTAAATCTTCCTGAAGTCCTGTCTATTCAAACTCGACTGTAAAACCACACTGCAGATATCCTGTCTTCCCTGTATTGTTGTCACACTCAATGTCACGCTACAATTCGTGAATGTGAGCGTGACCCAGTGCATTGTATTCCCAACAGTTTCTCACCCACTGATTCTATGGCGCGGAAATCCTACACCTGCAACCCAAGAACTTTTGCCTTTCTTATTGCAGTGACAATAGCAAAGGAGGTAGAAGTCTCGGGTTGAATTTGGCTTTTCTGTGTAGACTTAGTACTACAATTGTGTGGATGTGACATTTTGGTCTACTGTACCCTTTGTGTGTCTTTAGATGTGTGGTTTTTTGTTTCAGACTCAGACCACTTTCACTTTGTCTCTTCTGTCCATGCACATAAATGTTTGCAGCGTCAAAATCTTTAACCGTGACAGTGTCGGTGTTTGTTTTAGCAGTATTTTATCTCAAACGTCTCTTGAAAGTGAGCAGAGAGATGCTTCCATTTACTTTAGTTGAAGGAGTGTTTGACATTGCGTGTTCGAACAGTTACACACAGCTGTTCACCGTACCCAGAACTGTAAACTTAAGTGCTGCTCATATGTGATACATCATTTTCACAATCAATCTTGTGACTTTACTGAGGGTGAAATAATCATCTCATGGATCTTTCATTGGAAAGTCAGATTTTAGGATCTTAAGCCATTCCCCTTCCTTGAGTTCTTTGCCTTTAAATTATTTTTTGAGTCTCTCGTAGTTAGATATTTCTTAAAATGCATCGTAGGAAGCACAAGAGCACCATTCAGGCATCGTTTGGGACTATAGTCAATATGTATTTCCGTTAGTGGGGAAACAAAACATTTCTTACATTTATAAAGCTCTAAATGTCAAATGTGTCCAAATTAAAATAGCAATTAATTGTGTCTAGTTATTGGCACAGGCTGAGTGTCAGTCAGTAGAACAGTCGTTCATGAACCACAGGGTCAGTGGTTTGACTTGTGGTTCATTCTATCTTTAGCCAAGACACCAAAATTTAGTTATACAACAATTATGCCATTACTTAAAATAACTGAAGAAGCCTTTTGAGCAGGAGAAAATGTCATCAAGAATCTAAAGCCAGTCAAATTGTCTTTAACTAGATAAGCTGTGGCCTGAATGACTCACTGTTTACTTTCTTATCTTCCTTAGGAATTGTGCGTGAGATGGCTCACAAATCAGACAGCTTGCTGAAGTCCATCTCTACCTCAAGGCTCAGTCCTCAGCACCATCTCTGGTATGCTCCTCTCACCCTCTGTATGTCTACTTTGTCAAAAGCCTTTGGAAACAGTGAGAAAATGGATGACAGCTTTGATTTTCTTGGTGCAGATTCTGAATTAAGTGATTTAAGTAGTGTTGCACACATTTGTATGTGCTTAGGGAGGTATAAGTCAAGGGGAACTATGTCTGCACATTTGTGACACATCTTTAGTTCATTACAATCAGCTTTTTTAGACTTCATTTTGTAAAACTGCCCCACTAAATTAGCTGGTAAACCACATCTTAATTTGTAGCATGTGTTGCGCTACAAATCATGACACGTGTGGTGTTGTTTGTTATCATGTGTTTTTTTTTTTTTTTTACACCTTTTTAGATTCCAGCTTATCTTAATAAAAGTATGATTCCAGAAAAGAAAGGGGCTATTAATGTTTCAGGAACAAGAGCAAAATGTGCTAAAAACATGCTCTGAAAAATCAAAACATTTTAGTTACACAGATGGGATTTGTAGCAGTCTGGACAATCTGGCAAACACGTTTTATCCAACTAAATAAATAGTAATTTGCCTTCAGCCTAGAAACATGGTGGATTTTCAGTGACACGTGTAAAGACTAACTTTATCATGAAGAGCAGATTGGACTCTCTAATTCTTCAAATCTCCCAGTTTGTGATTGGTCCTCATGCAACAGCTCAGCAATCAAAAATTAAAAACAAATCAAAACAGCCCTTTCATGTGTTGTAAGGCAGCTAACCGCAGTCACAGACCACACTTGCAGTATTTGGACAATCCAAATCTTATCACCTATTACTATGTCAGTTATCGCCTTTGCTTCACAGTTACTGTAAAACATCTCGCACATATATAGCACATGCCGCGGCAACAGTCTGTTATCTTTATGAAAACAGTGTGTCTGATTTTAACTGATTTTTGTGTTAATATATGTAGATGCAGTATTATGCCAACACTATTTCTTTTGATCTAGGCATCTAGTATGTGAAGACATCCAGGCAGATGTGGAGGATGGCCAGCTGCAATTTTTCTACATTCTGGCATTTGTACTGCAAGGTGACGTATCCACTTGTTCGTGAACTTTATTATTTAATCCCATTTTAGGTTATTTTATCTTAAAAGGAAGCAGCTCCCTCACAATCTCTCTCGCTGAGATCACAAGAGGGATTTGCTTTCACCTGCATTTTATCCATGTTAGACAGGCTCTTTTTGTATGTTTATTGGTATCATGAAAGATATAATTTCATATCAGGTTCAGTGACTTCTAAAGATGCAAAGATTAGGGCTGTTAAAGCTAATTACTTAGTGTTAAGCAGCAGTAAAGAAGGTTAGACAAAATGGCACAGCAAAAGTTCTGTAACTGTTCTAGTGGTCATGAAATTAAAAGCCAGGGAAAAATAAATAAAAATAATTTTATTTCCTTAAAAAATAAAATAGTGTATAGCAGGAAGTTAATATAAAGATACAGGACTATAGATTGGATGCAGTTTGTGAAGAGCAGGTGATATGAGGTGCTTGTCAGTGTCAACAACCTTTGCCATAAAATGAGGCAGACGTCTTCTGTTTTAACTGGGCTAGGTGACAGCTGACAGCATTGTCATGCACGTGATGTGTCATGCACATGTCACGGACTTTCTCTGTGCTTCAGCAGACACATTTAAAGCCAAGGTAGCTGCAAGCTGTACACAGCTGTGCACGCCAGTGGAATTTGAAGTGCCATAATTTCAGCATGCTTAGATCTGCCTCTATCCTCTGCTCGCTCCTCTGAATACAGATAAAATCTTGACAACCATATTTATGACAGCTGCATTTACTGTTTGGTTAGGAACAGTTGGAGGCATTAGGCTTTGATAAACATACTGCCTGAAACATACTGTTCATATTGTCATATTCTTCTCTCAGAGGACATTTGGATGCCGTTAACAGTCCTGGCAACCAGGGAAACTCTCTACCTGCTCAAAGAAGACCACCAATGGGCGAAGAGCCGGAAGAGCCTGACAGCGAATGAAAACAAAGAACAGAGCAGTGGAAGCGTCACCGTCTTAGAAACGCTGCCAATCAGCTGCGTGAGCTCAGTCCACCTGTGGCCTTCAGATGTGTGCAGGATAGATATTAAGTTGTATGATGAGGTTAGTATGATTTCCACAGAAACAAAAATCAAAAATAACTCAAGTCTGTTTTTGTTTTCATGCTTCTTGTAATGTTGGCAAAACGTGAGCATCCATTGTTACATGCTTCCACTTTAGCAGAACAGTCAAAAAGAAAAGAACAAAAAGAGTTGGGTTAATGGGGGCGCGTAACTGGATCATACCCATTTTGATTGACAGTTGAAATTCCTTGCAACAGGTAGCAAAAGAGTCTACAAATGTTGGATTTAACTTCCCAAGTAAAACAGCAGAAATTAGCATTTGCATGGAAGTCTAGTTCTTGGCTCATTTAGTAGTGCTGTTTTCAGTTAAATGCAGCCTCAGATGTTTGTCTCATCTCATCGTCTCCGTTCCATCGTGCCTTTGTCCCAGCTGTGAGCTCCTGAATAAAACGAAAACAGTAAAAACAGGTATTTATCAAGCCATGTTATGTGTTGATGTATACCACATGTGCATGTCTTCATTGCCACGCTGACTGATTCCACTAATTGCTCCTCTTTTCACCATGTTCTGTAAACACGACCACACAATTTGTTTACTTATCGCTACAAAGAAGAATTTGACTGAAATCGAACACAATCAAGTTCTGTTTGATGTTAGAAAATAATCCTGGGCTTGATCAATACAGTGTAAACTACAGCGTGTTCATTTAGGAGGTCAGCATAAGGCTTCACAGTGTTGGCCAAAATGCACATTGTATTGTTTTAGATGGTTGTTACAACTGTGATATCAGTTTTGATACATGCAAACACTGCTTTTTTGTTCTCATTTAGCAGCAGCCTGTAGCAGTTTGCGGTTTTGTCATGTTGAATTTTCTTGTGATTAACTGCTTTAATTTTCATAGTTTCTCATGTTGTGTTTTCGCAGACTGTGAAACAGGAGAAGATGTGGTGTGTGCGATCAGAGAGCAGTGAGCTCCTCCAGGGTCTGCTGGCCTGGGTCAGAGCACAGTGGGAGGCCATGTTCGGAGTAAAACTGCACACAAGCCTGCAAGACAAAGTGGCATAATGGGGAAGGGCAGGAAAAAACAAAGTTACAGACTGTGTGTGTGCTCCTGTGTTTTTTTGTTAGCATTAATCTGAGTGTTGGTACTGGGAAATGTTTAGTGAGCGTGAGCGAGTGCATCTTTATTTTCTCTCTACAGAGTCTGCACTCAGTCTGGTCCCATTACGCTCGTTGCTTTCATCCTCTTTTAGGCCAAGAACTTGGAAATGATTGCACTCATTCATGTGGTACACAAGTCTGTAAAAACACTGGTTGCATAATATTTCCTCCAGATACCATCCCACTGAACCTTTCTCCAGCTGAAGTGGAGTGTGCCTTGTTTATTTTCCAGCTGCCATGTTTTCTTATTGAAATGCACCTTAATACATCTTGTCTTCAATAACTGTAGCATCGAGCTGATATGGTCCAGATTTGGGGGTTTGAGACTAAGAAGGCATGAAGTTGGAAGGGGAGAAGAAATGTTGTTTTTAAGGATTTGTAGAGGAGCTTAGGCTAAAATTGTTTATCGCCTTGTTAAGCTGGACAGAGCTCTTTGTCTTAGGGTTCAGTAAGGTGTAACTTCAGCATACAACATGAGGTTGGGGGTGTTTCTGAGAGGCTCACACACCAGACGCTGTCATTTAGGATCCCCTCACACCTATTACCACGAGTCATGGTGTCATGATGTGTCTCTACATTATGTTATGAACATCAGAAGCACAAATCTGTAACAGCATGAGTTGTTTTTACTTTTCAGCTCGCGATTGGTTCTATTTTTGTGTGTTTTCAGATGAAATGTATGGAAAGGAAACGAGTGACGCACTGTCAGTGTTATGTTCAAGCAAACCCTTGTTTATATGTCAGTTTAAAATGTAATACAGAGCTGCTGCACCTGTCAGCATCACATATGTAGCCACAGTGGTGTGAAACTGCAAATTCTAATCATGTACAGATGAGGTAAAGAAAAAAGATCCAGCACTGTTAGAGCAGATTAACCAGTAAAACTTAAATTATACTTTGTTCTTGTCATCATGGATTAAGTCAGAGAAGTGTCTTTTATTTTTATATATGAATATTAATATAAAATATGTGATGTGTGGAATTAAATATGAAAATAAAGTCCTCATTTTCAGTAATGGAAAGATAAACTTTTCTTATAAATGTTATTGTGCTGTACATCAAGAAAACCAGAACATTTAAACTTTCAAAATGTTTATGTAACATAACAAAAGGATGTGTTGTGTTATATAACAAGGTCTGTACATGTAAATTCTTGTTAATCCCTTGCAACATCATTATGCAACCTCGAACATGGATTGTTGCCATAAATGTAGCAAAGGCTCAAAAAGACTGGAAGAGGAGTCCCAAAAGAAAAAAGCTAATAGATTGTTATCATTATGTTCATGGCCGTTTAATTACTAGAGGCAGTCGCAGTGCGTCAGTCTGTCAGCATTGTTAACACTCCCCAATTTCTGATCAAGTATATTGCCTCCAAAAACACGAAAATGTTAAACTGTGCAGAAAATTGCTTTCACTCTTTAAATGTTGTAATGTAGTTAATTAAGCTTTATCCAGTTAGTGACCTCATTGAGATTAAGGTCTTTTTTTACAAGAGGACCCACGTAACAAAATATAAAAAATAATAAAAAAAAAAACTTAATTCACCCAAAAATCATCAGATCCAGTCAAACACACATTTGCCATATCATTTATACAATGACAACACCCTCTACCTTTGGACTATTGAATCATATCAGGAAAACAACAATATTAACATCCACATATATCTGTGAGAATAGTAAGGCCAGGGAGGACACTGAACCACCCCTGGAGCTGCCAACAGCAAAGACCTAAGCAGCTCGATCTCCTCCCTCACACAAACACATAAACTGCAACATTAATTAAAACAATGAAGTTTTATTAGTAACCTGAGCTCCTAAATTTTAAAGTCTCTCTTGGAGATGAATGTCTCCAGCAGTAAGCTGCGCTGTACTGGAAGCCAGTTGTGTTAAGGAGCTACAGAATATAAACCTGTAGAAAACTAACTGCTGCAATCGTAACTACCTCCACAGTTACTTTTATTGATTTAACCAATATTGTCTTTTATTAGTTCTTCTTAATGGCTACATTACTTTTGGATTCAGTTGAAACAATGAAGTAATGCTAAAAAGCTGCAAAAAAAAAGTCACGGATGTTTGATTATTGGCTTAAATTTGTGCCCTTATGGTTTCACAGTGTTCTTTCTGACCACTCAACACCAAACTGCCAATCCTACCCCTCTAAACGAAGCAGGACTCAACTGTGTGAAAGGTATGTTAACCAATTTCACAGTGTAAATATTTCTTTAGCCACCAGTGTTGTACATGTGCTCAGCACATGCTTGTTGGAGACCAGGATCACCTTCAATTGCACCCACATGGCTGACAAAATCCTGATGCCCAAACCAGTGAGCAGCAGGTTTACTCACCAACGACTGCTTATGAATGTCTTCAAGCAGGCAGGTTTTAACGTTCTACCACTAAGTCAGGTTCACACCTTAAACAACACGGAAAGGTGAAAGTAAGCGGTCGGGTGCAGGTGTGGAACATCATCCATGACTCTGATATTGATCGTTTGCTCAGAAACACTCCAGCAGCGAAGTCTGCTGCCTGGGAAAAAAGGGTTTACGGTTTTTTGTTGATACATTTCAGCTCTTTCCTGGTGAAAGAATCCAAAGAGCCAAAAGAATTAAATGATGTGTGCAGAAAAAAACACAAAGCGCTCACATGTAGAACTCACTATTTAGAGCTGCTGTTCACCTACACGGGAACATTGGGTTGCTTTAGTAGAGATGCCCATACTTACCTTCCTTAAGGAGATTCCAAAAAAGTGTTACTTTATTTTGTCAAATGTTTTCTGAAAACCTTGTTTACGTGGAAACAAAAATCATACATAAAAGTGAGTTCATTGTGAAGTATATTTTACATAATTATTTCAGTTTTATGGATCTCATACAGCATCTGGGACCATTTTCTTCGCACCACGTGTCTATTTTAAGCCCTGCACTGAAATGTTTTAGGAATAAACTTCAAGTGATGAAATACTGAATCATTTTGTTTTTGGCCCTCAATATAATAAATTTAATGAGCCTAGAAAGTCAAGCTTAAAATATTCATGATTCATAACTATCACACTCCATTTATTTATCTCCCAGAGTTTTATGTTTTGGGAGGAAATAAGCAATCGAGCCTGACACTAAACCGTAACCACAACATGTGTATGTCTTGTAGAAGAGGTAGCATGATCTGCAGAGAGGGCAAAAACCAAACATTCTCCAAAGCAGGGAGTCCTGCTCTTCTCCAGGCAGTTAATAAATTTGCTGCAGGGGGGCAGGAAGGAATTCTGAGCCCACACACCCCCATTTCCATTTTGTAATTAATTTCATGAAATTAGTGACATTCTTTGGCTGCTGTCCTGCTGCGTGGCACTAATTGTCATACCTTTCACCTCTCGGTCACACTAACTCAGCGGCTTTTTAAATGCTAACACCCACAAGAATCTTTAAATAAAAAAAGAAAAACTAATTTCCCCTGGATTCCTGGGGATCCAGATAAGTAATATATCAGTACCGAGATTTAACTTATCTTTATCTGTCAACAAGTGAGGATAAAAAAGGCACAGGTCAATGAGTTTGTGCATCACTTAGGTCACATCTGAGAACTAAAGGAAAGCAGGGAGGATAGTTAGTATGAAAGGAAGCTGGGATGTAGCCACGGCGATTTGGCCGGGCGCACACATCTGGCCTGACTCGGCTTCCCACAGCTTCCTCCAAACATTTCAGGTCCTCTGGTAAATCAGGAGCACTACAGCTGCACTGTGCATGACAGCAAGAAATCTGTTGTTTTGCTGAGCGCCCGAGTCAACTAAATTCTTGGATGGTGGGCCTCCTCCTCTAAAAGCTACAGTCACGCAGTTCTCTGTCAGGCCAGTGGGCTGCCAAACTGTGGTCCAGGGCATAACATGGGGTCCTCATGATCAGATTATGGTGTGGCCGCACGTTTAGCTTCAAGAAGCAACAATATTAACAGACATACTAACCTCATCATAAGAACACCTCTCACTTGTTGCTTCTTTGAACATTTAGGTGTTTTTATTTCTAACTTGCTTGTCCTCTGCTCGCAAACAAGTAAAAGGCCTCAACCTGCCCTAAATGAGCATGGTCCATCCATGTACTGATAGAGACAGTTTGTTTCTTTTTCATCTTTTAAAGTCATTTTAGATGTTAATCGTCTCTTTATGGCAGATTTCCTTTCTTTCTTTTATTTATTTGTAATAATTTAGCTCTTTTAGTTAAACTTGCTTTGTATATAGTTGTTCCTTCAATGTAGTATTAAATTTATATGTATTTGACAGCTAAAAAAAAGCAGCAGGATTTTGTGGAATATATTTCTACGTGTTTGAAGTTTAAAAAAAAAAGGCCTAGTAGTATTTTTATGTCCTATGAAATTCCTAGACGTCCTCCGTGGAGACCTGAGCTTTAACTGCGACACTTGGATTATAATCATATTATCAAAATCCTTTGTCATGAAGACTGAACGGTAGTCAGCGTCCTGGATCTCAGGTTTCAAACGAGGGGCCTCCTCTCCTTGAATGGGGCCGAGTTACGTGGAGGAGGTGCGGGGAAGGAGGGGGAGGAGGAGGAGGGCAGCAGGAGCCTGCAGGACTCAGAAGTCTTTCTTTTGTCCTCTTCTTCGGGACCCCGACACATGGGGTCAACACGGACTGCACGGGTTCATACTGACGGCTGCATCGGACACGGACGCACGCAGACGCCGATGAGCGCGCACGTTAATTAGGAAAACCTGGTCGAGCAATTAAGTCTGAGGAGAGAAGACGCGCGGATTGGAGCGCTGAAGGTGGGTGCATGGCTGGCAGAAAAGTTTGTTAAGTTACTTTAGGGTCTTTTTCCACTTTAATCAAACCACATTGGAGCTTTTGACAACCAAGTAGTTTATTTTATGAGTGGCGTTCAGCGTGAATTCACCAAGTGGATTCCGCGTGAAGAGTTTTTGGATCCGTGCTTGCCGGAGAGCGGTGAGTCGTCCTACTTTCGTCATTTTCAAAACCCAAAAGGAAAAGTTTCATCCAGGCCGATTCTGTAAAAGTCACTGTTAGTGCGACTCCAGATATTGTGAGTTCATATGTTTGGATAACGGTGCCAAAGGAGTTATTTCAGTACCGTATGAGGTTTAAAATGTTCCACATCAGAATGGCCAAATAAACTCACACCAGCTATAAGCTTCAGTGATTTTTTTTTTCCCCCTTTGTTTTTTTTAACGAGTTATTCTTCTACTAATAGTGGTTTAAGTTTCCTAACCAATCGTGTTTTTGGCTCCTTCAAATGATGGCTTCATCTTCTAATTCATCGGATTTTTGTTTCCCCACTAAAGCTTGGCAGCACTTTGTTTTCCTCCAGGAATGCCACAATTTCCAAAACAGTCCAGTCTGACTAAGCTGAGCGTGTTCATAGCCTTAAAGTCCTTCAGAGGATCATTTAAAACTCCTTTCAACTTCCATTTGCTGCTTATGTGAATATATAAGTAAATATATCTTGTGGATCAAGTACGGGCATTTTACAAACTCAAAGAGCGCTGATTGACATTTATAGATTGTGTATTCTTGGTGTTGCAGCTCAGACTGCACAGAGGTTTCATATGCCCTCTGTCTGCTCCTTGAACCCTAAAATCCAGCTTTCTGCTTTTGGTTAGGCAGGAATGTTAACTCGCCTTTGCTTTGTCCAGATCCTTTGCCCAAAACTCTCCAACCCCCTCCATGTCCTCCTGAAGCCGAGTGGCTCCTAAAGCAGAAAAGCCATTAAATCAGTTGAGCTGGGTTTAGTCCACATGAGCAAATAAGCTACTGTTTTAAAGCTGTCGCTGGTCAGCTTTTAGGAGGGTGGCATTGCAAAAATGTTTGCTTTTACTTGAGTCATTGAAGCAGTTTGTCTTGAGCAAATAGACTGTTTGGTGATGAGCAGTTTTTTTTTTTTTTCCGTTGGATCTTTATCTAGAGAGGAGGAAAGCAGTGGAGGCATTTAAGACTGTGTTAACAAGGGCAGCATAGATTTTCATCTTAGCAAATTAAGGCTCTTGTGGGGGTTTAAAGAGAAGAAGCTTGAACCTTAGCTCTGGATATCTGGAAACATTTTCCTGAGCAGGGCTTAACACATCTTTGGAGCAGAAACACCTGCTGTACTAAGTTTATATCACAATGAACAACAGCTCAAATTCAATGCACTTTGACCCATTTGTGGTTACTGTAACTTTTTGACTGTTTGGCCAAGAATCCGCAGACGGAAAATAATTCACCTTTCAGGAAGTTAGGTTGGTGTCAGGCTTTTCGTTAATCAGACATTGTGTGCTAAGAAAAGCATTTTCTTGTGGTAGGTTAATGTACTTCTTGGTGGAAATACAGTGAAATCCAGACTGTGAAAGCACTCGCTAAATTAACAATGTTTCATTGTTCTGATAATGTGAACGTTTTACTGACATATTTTACACTTTGTGGAAAATATAAAGCATATTCATTCATAAACCAAGCAGCCTGTTTGGTTTTCTGATTTCTAACTTCCATTTTGGCGATGTCAGGTGATTCAAGGTGACTAAAGCGCAGTGATTAGTTTGTTTAAAGGATGATAATGTGGCACAGGCGGATGTAGAACCAATGAAGGTCAAATTCAAATGTAATCTCTTGGCCTTTTGTTTTGCTGCTTCAGCATATTTTGAAGGTTTTTGATTATACTGTATATTAAAAGATAATTAGTACTTAGACGGCTGTGGATTCATGACACTAATACCTTTTATTTCCAAGCAGATGCTTTTGGTCAGCATAATGGCTCTTGCCTCAAAGCAGAGTTCGTGTTGAACAAGGCTGAGTATCGGATCACAAAAGTAGTTTCGGTAGACGTAACCAAACTGTGCTAAATGGGACAGATGACGTTAAAAGGGACAATGTGCCTCATTGAATGTCAGCTGTGAGAAACAAACACATATGGGATAAACAGTAGAGCTTGTAAACCATCCCTTGTTTGTGGTTCCAGGCACTTTACCTCTAAACACCTATGCAATATATAGGTGGGGCTTGTAATTGTAGGGGCAAACCAGAAGTCATGTTGTAGCTGTGTTGTTTTTTGTCTCATACTTTGCCCTTTAGGTCATAGTTGACTGTTTTGTCGTCTTCAGTATCTCCATGAGGTTCTGCATTAACAGGCACAGAGTACCACTTTAAAGATCTTATGGTGCAACAGGTTTGTGATTTGAAACAGTTTAAGTATGATTTTAGTCCTAGATTTCATCTGACACATTTTGGATGTAAGCGTCAGTGTTTCAAGGTCCATGATTTTTTGCAGGCTCTGAACTAGACAGGCTCACTTCTAACATGTTTTACAGCTTTGATGCAGCTACTGAGTCTGAACTTTAACATGAAGGGCTGTTACTGCTATAAGAGTTGTCTGGTCAAGCTCTGACAAGTCAGCTTCACCATGCCTCAGCATCTGAAGATGCTAGTTTGGAGGGTTTTGCAAAGGAACTGATGAGTAACCTGGAGCGAGCCTGGATATTGTGCACTAATCTCAGAACACATACCAGCAGACGATTGTAATGGCTAAAGCCTTGTCATGTCGTAATGAGTCATGAAAATCTCAAGATTTTCTTTGCTACACCCTGTTTTCTGTAGACATACTGCTGGCATGCAAAAATTGCTGCATTAATATCAGTTAAGCAGTTTTCTTGCTCCTTGGTTGAGGAATATTTCATTACAGATATTGGACCAAAGTGATGCAGGACACCTTTAAAGTTTAATGATGCACTTTTGTACTTGAACAGGAGAAGAAACGTTATCATGAAAAGTTATCAGGCTACATGCAAATCTAATTTTTATTTTATAATATTGTCCAAAACATTAGCACTTGACTTGGAAATATTCAGTTATCCACTCGGTTACTGAGCTGAAAAAGGACCAGAACTAATATTTTCTTCGTATTGAGGTGTCAGGTTGTGGTTTTAAAGAATTTAAAAAGGATCATTCTGGCAGTGTGACAGGAAATAAATTCCTAACTCCATTCACTGCTTTAGTATCCTGCAGCCTAAAGCCACAGCAGGTCTCCTCACCACTAGCTGCAACTTGCCAGCTCAGACTTTGATGTTTGATTAAGCAGCTCAGGGTTGGCATGGCAGGGAGCTGTAAGAATGTGGGTTTACCAGATTGCTACCAGGACTAGTACGTTCTTACCAACTTGACTGATTGATGTGTAGTTTATGCATGGATACCTGCAACTCTGAGAGATCTGTGTCTGATTAAACAAAGCATGTGGCTCTGTTTATTTCGTAGCCCTTCACTTGCAGCTGCCTGGAGTATTTTCACTCACATTCTGTAATAATTCAATGGATGTGTAAACCTGGTGGTTTGATGCACGAGTGTACTTCCTATCAGTCCTGCATGGAGTATTTCTGTACAGAAGACTTTGAAATCATGTCACAGTATTATTGGTCATTACAAACTGCACATAGTGTGTTATAGTCAGTATGTTCCCTTTTTAAATTCAGAGCTGCTTTAGCTCCCCGGTCACCTTGGCACCATGAGTTGGAGCTTCCTAACTCGTCTGCTGGATGAGATCTCCAACCACTCCACCTTTGTGGGGAAGATCTGGCTGACACTGCTCATCATCTTCCGCATCGTGCTGACAGCTGTCGGGGGTGAAACCATCTACTATGATGAACAGAGTAAATTCGTCTGCAACACGCAACAGCCTGGGTGTGAGAATGTGTGCTACGATGCGTTTGCACCTCTCTCACACGTCCGATTCTGGATCTTTCAGGTGAGTTACATATCCACTATTACAATAATTGCTTATCTGTGAATAGTCAAATCTATCCGAATTTGTCTAACACACATGGTTTTCTAGGTAATCATGATTACCACTCCCACCATCATGTACCTGGGCTTCGCCATGCACAGGATTGCCCGCATGGAAGACAGTGAGTACCGACCTAACCAGAAGCGGAAAAAGAGGATACCCATCATCAGCCGTGGGGCAGCTCGGGACTACGAGGAAGCAGAGGACAATGGGGAGGAAGACCCAATGATCACTGAAGAGATTGAAGCAGACAAAGCAGAAAAAAGTATGGCTGCAATATGTCGGTCACAAAACATTTGTAAGATTGTGTCAAATAGATTTAACCTCTCGATTTTTAATGAAATTAGATTCTAACTGGTGTTTTCGCCTTTTCAGGTACGGAGACAAAGCATGACGGTCGTCGACGGATCCTGCGTGACGGCCTGATGAAAGTCTATGTGTGCCAGCTTCTGTGTCGCTCCGCCTTTGAGGTCGCCTTCCTTTTTGGCCAGTACATCCTCTATGGATTTGAGGTGATACCCTCCTATGTCTGCACTCGCTCACCTTGTCCACACACAGTGGACTGCTTTGTGTCCCGCCCCACGGAGAAGACTATCTTCCTGCTGGTGATGTACGTGGTATCCTTCCTGTGTCTGCTCCTCCCCATTCTGGAAATCCTCCATCTTGGGGTTGGCGGCATTCGGGACACCTTCCGTAGACGAGCCACTCGCAACCCACTTGCCCCGCCACCGCGGTCCTCGCGTGCCATGCCAACAGCTCCACCTGGATACCATGCTGCCATAAAGAAGGAGAAACTAAAAGGGGAGCTGAGGGATTCGCCAGTTGCAGACTCCGGAAGGGAGAGTTTTGGGGACGAAGGACCCTCGTGCAGGGAGCTGGAGAGGTTGAGGAGACACCTGAAGCTGGCCCAGCAGCACCTTGATTTGGCCTACCAGGCAGATGAAGGAAGCCCTTCACGAAGCAGCAGCCCGGAAGTCAACACTGCTGCACAAACGGCTGCTGAGCAGAACCGCCTCAACTTTGCCCAGGAAAAGCAGGGAGAGGCGAGCGAGAAAGGTAACCAGAGGCACTTTAAATCCTGCTCTTTTGCTGACGCCTGTAAAATTGCTGCTGCAATTAGTTTGCATTTGTCGACATTTCTTAAAAATCTACCTCCAGTTTTATTTTAGTCATATAAGGACTAAATGCAGAAAACATTACCCATGAAAAAACTTTTTTTAATAACCCAACTCTAAGTGAGTGCGTATGCTGAATACTGTATTTTGTCTCTTCCTCTTGTAGGAATACATGCCTGAGCGTGTTTCCTGCCTCAGATGTCTGTTCTTCATTCCTACTGGCCTTAAACACATGGGGGAAGCACATATGGGAATGCAGTCAGACCACTGAGGAAGACCAAAGCATGTATGTGTGTGAGCGTGTTTGTATGCGTGTGTGGATGACACAAATGAGCCTTTCAGTATTAGGGGTCAGTCCAAATGAGAGAAAAATGCTGACCAAGCTGTCTTGAGACAAATGGTTCATCTCCACGATTCTAAACTTGAAAGCCTGCCACATCCCAAGTTTCAGCTTGCCAGCCTACATCCTAACCTTGACTGTGCCTTTAGCTTAAACCTTTGTTCCTTCACCCACTCTGTTCGTGGCAATGCAGTAATCCATGTTCATTTCAGATTGTGTAGGGATTTAAAGCTTTAACCTCCTCTGGCTAAGTCTACTTTTTTGCCTTTTTTGCAAAAGGGAGGCTGTCATTTTATTTAATGTTGCAAAATGTTAACATCACAGTTTGTTGATGCTTGTTGGCCGCAGAGAGAATCTCAAAAAATTACAGCCTTGGGTGTTTTTTTTTTTTTTTTTTAAATTGCAGCAAGGGCAGCTTAACCTGCTCTCCATGATTCATGTTTAATTTAAACAGATTTGATGTTAGGGGTTATTGTTGGTGTTTATTAGCCTGAAGCCACATCATTTCAGAAATGTTTGACAGTTTTTTGAAACTTGTACAATTACTACATATAATAGCCAAAATGTTTACCTGGGAAATGCTTGAATCCTTTATCAACAGGAAATGTTATGACAAATTTTCAATAATCATGTTTTGTACAATCAAGCCATTTATAATAATACTCCGTTTATTTTACCAGTACCATTTTTACCATGACTTGACCAAAGCTCTAAATTAGTTACATTTGTCTAAGATCTCTATGAATGCCACTAGCTGAAAAGCAGGCACTTGTATGTTGATATATCCTATTTTTCCCTAAATAATGTTGTGAATCTTTTACATTTGTCATAGCTCATCATTTCAAAAATTGTAACTTCGAAAGTGAAATTATTGCTAGTTGGAAGTCGCAAACCTCTGTTTCCTAGGCTACTGTCTTAAGCTCTATTCTTTCTGAAATTTAAATACTTTGTTGACATATTTTCCACCCTTAACATGCAGCCCCACTCTTTGTGCTGAAACATGGCTGTTTTTATGCATTCTGGGGGGAAAAAATCAATCCTGCGGAGCAAAGGATGACTGCTGCCTGCTGACGCACAGCCTGGTGCCATGTAAACAAATATAATAAGTTCATCAAGTTTTGTTTTTTTTTTTTGCTCGGTTGTCTTCAACATTCACACAAAGTTCAGACTTTTTCATAACCTGTCACTTGGTTTTATTGTCTGTGGCTGGAAAAACATTAAGGATTGCCAAGGAGCTGTTTGATGCTGTATTGTTGTAATCATCTCACTTCCATTTTTGCTACTTAGTGCAAGGTACGACATTCCATTTTGAATATGGCTTTAATGGTTTATACTTTTTTTTTCTATTGCAAGTTTTGTAGTTTTTGTAACTGTAGAGATTATTTTGTCTTCAGAGTAAATAAATATATTTGAATCAGATGGTCTTTTGAGTATTTGATTAAAATACACATTATACACATTGTTTCAACTGTTCAATTTCATGTACAATACATTAGTTTATATAAGAAGTCGAACTGAATGTGAAGGTGCTAGTGAAGTGCAGAAGTAGGCTTACACTGCCCTCTAATGGTAAGATGCACCATAAAATATAAAAAAACAATGGTGGATTTAGTTTTAATAAAATATGGCGGCAAACAAGTTAAATGGCGTTTTCCCCTAAAAATTAACTTTACTTTTTTTTTTCCCGTTATGAAAAGCTTTTTTTTTTTTTTTTTTTTTTTTTTATGTGGAGAGATTGTGATACAGTACCTACACCCTTGACCCTTACACTACAGGCCTTTCCAAAAACCACAGCCAACTACTAAGAAGGTATTATGTTAAAACCTCACCACATAAAATCAAGAATGTCTGCATGGATAAATAGAACTAAAGCTAAATGGAAAATTACAGCTGTGATTGAATTCCTTACGGCATACTAAATCAAAGTAGCTTTTATGTGTGTACTGGAAGAGTGACAAAGTTTATTTTTAAATAGGTCGGTATGCATAGTATAAAGATGTTTGAGTGTACTGTTGATGGACACAATTTTCCTGCAATGAAATGGAGAAGCCAACTAGAAACAAACTAATAATTAAATAATGGGTGGAAAAATATATTTAGAATTTTAATTGGCAGGGAGAAGCTGTAATTTGATCAGCATGCATTGGCCTTAGTATAAACAGTTAAGAATTTATAGTCTTTTGTTTGTGAATTTCCAAAACAATGATTATAGTAAAACAATACACAGTGTATACTGTAAACTATTTGTAGTAAGGAACAGAAAACACATTGTCACATAAAAAAATCTGTCTCCTCATGTAAAACATAAAAGTTTTTTTTTTTTTTTAAACTTAGGTGAACTTTAGGATTTAATTTCAGATGCAAGTGCACTCTTCAGGTATGATATTGGGCAAAATCTCATATTTGAATGAGTACCCGCCATCGGATGTTGTGGTGATCCTCAGTGACTTCATAGTGCCTGGGACAGGAGCGCAGCACTGAGTGATCCCCAGCCTGGTAGGGGTGCGATCCCAGGCTGAACAGTTCCCATGACAGTAGTAGAAGGTCAGAACCTTTGGATGGACTATCCAGTTGTCCCAGCCAAGCTCCTCAAAGCTGATTTCAATCTCTGCACGATGGCAGTCACTGTGATGAGGCCTTTCTAGAGAAGGGCGCTGGAGCAGGTCGATAGCAGAAGGAGACCAGGGGATGGTTACTGGTGCGTGACGGGGTGAACGGATAGGACCACGAGGCTGAATGTGGATGTGAAGAAAGGGCATCTTGTCTGGTTCTTTGGCGTAGCACTGACAGGTCAGACAGTGCACCTGGAGCAGAAAATGGCCTTTAGCCACAGAAGCCAGCAGATTCTGATGCAGGTGATAGGTGGTCCATCCATCTGAGCTCACCTCTGATGGTGCTTCTGCTGCCTGAAGTAGCTGCTGCCCTGAAGTAATAATGAACAACGGGGCAGAGGAGTTGTCGTAGACACCTTTGCCTGCATAGAACCAGAAGTGAACAGATGTGGCCACGGTCTCATGGGTGTTTATGGAAGGCTGGAAGTAATATGTAAAGTGATTGTTGGTGGTTTCTCCAGGAGCTGAGTCAGATCTGGCACAGGATGAGTCTGCCAAAGGGAAAGTATTTTTTTTAATTTAACCAGTCCTGCTGTTTTCTAGAGGAGGCTTATGAATTGCGACACAATAACAGAGATTTACAAAGAAAGTGACACCATGACAAAATCCTGTGTAATGGCATTTTTGTGCAATTCTATTCTAGTCTGTGCCTTGTATAAAAAC
>OMLM01007577.1:42356-79522 GCA_900302695.1 Helostoma temminkii
GTAGAGTTGTTCTCCATCCAAGGGTCGGCGGTTTACGAGCAAGCTGGTCTTTGTAGGGGCCACAGTTTTGTCTCTAACATTTCTCTTTTGTTTTGTTTCAGTACACATTTGGTTAATTTTTCTCTATTAGTTTGTCCACTAAAAGACGACAAGTGCTCTCTGACAGATGCAAACATGAGAGCATTTGGAGGAAACAGGCATATATTATTATTTTATTGGACTGATATTTAGTATACTCCCTGTTCCATATATCATTACATTACATTAGAAAGAAACACGAGTATATTATTATGTAGAGGGATTATATGACTGAGTCACTGTAGCACTTAACTGAAGTTGACAGAAATTCATTATAGTATCTAAATAGATGCACTATTATTAAAATTTGGTTTTAAAAGTGAACATAAAACAAGTTTCATTAGTACATCGGCACTGACAAACAACAAGTTCATACTGTAACAAAAAAGCATTTGAAATGAACTCCTTAAACTGCTTTAGTCGGCATCGTGTTTCAAACATGGTGTTCAGTTGTGTCTACTGCAATTGTTCCAACCAGTTATGTTATATTGTTATATCACTGCCCTACAGTTGTATGAATCACCGAGTCCCGTATTTATTCTTAGACATTCTTTTTATAGCATCTCCAACTGTCACATGCATGCTGTCTCTGTCTGTCTGTCTCACATACACATACACATACACATACACATACACATACACATACACATACACATACACATACACATACACATACACACATACAGACATGCACAGACTCACACCTTTTGGTTGATAACACTATCTAAAGGCCTTGGTGTGTGGGAGCTGTGCGCGTGTGTGTGTGTCCATGTGTGTGTGTGTGTATAGGTCATACATGGCAGCCCAAGAAATGTGACCTATCTGTGGTGGTGCAGCTGTCGTTCCCAACCTGAAGGAGTTGGGGGTGAAGCAGTGAGATGAGGGAGACCAGAGAGAGAAAGAGAAGACAGATAACATGAGCTGATTTCTGTACTTAGAAGCCTAATAAGGTTGAAACTGTTTCTTTTTTCTGTTCAAAGTTAGATACTGAAAACTCACTAGATCTGTAAGTGGGTTGACATATTGGGAATATCTCTCTCTCTCTCTGTCTCACCTCTCTTCACTGGGGTTAAAGCTGTTGAAAGAGACCATGGTAGTGACTGCTAATGCTACATGATCTAGGGTGGACTTACACCTACAGCCGGTGCTCTCTAAAGGACACACAGAGACACGGGCAAGCAAATGATTGGAGATGAAAAATTTTGCTCCATGGATCGTGTTACTTTAACTTGGACTTTGTGGGAATGTCCAAAGGAATTCCTCTCAGCTTTAATAGCAAAGGTGAGTCTTTCTTGTGGCATAAAGTCTATTTTAGGCACCTTGTTGGATCATAAAGAATATTGTATATTATGTGAAGAAAATCAGCATGATAATATATTTGAACACTAGTAGTTATAGCATTTTAAATAGTTAATGTTACTGAAGACAAAGCACGGTGATATAGGTCTTTTGCCATTACATTTCGTGACCCTTGTTTGCTAATCTGGCAGAGCCTCAAAGACACAACTGTAGGAACTTTATTGTAGGAAGCAATAACCAGTCCGTTACAATTAGGTAAACATTTCTTAATTAGGAGAGTGAAAGCAAAGTCTGCCCTCCAGTGTCAAAATCAGACTAGTTTCAAGACGACCAAACCTTATACTTATTGTACTATATGGGAGTGAAATAGACAGGCACGTAACCATCTACAAAAGAAATCATGTAATTTTTTTCTTGAAAAATAACAAGAACTTCCAACTCACAGATTCAATAGAAGAACAGTCAAAATCAATCTAGCAGCGGCTGACACGTTGTATCTTTAGAGAACAAGAAAACATTAAGTTCGACTGTGGTGTTGATGACTTTCTTTTCAGCCTCATACATCATAGACGTTTTTCACAGGCTGTGACATTGCTTCTTGAGATAAATAAATTACACATTTGTTGCTGAATGCTAAATGAATGTAATTTTTCTGGCTTGGATGTAAAAAACACACAGGAGGTCACAAATGACCAATGCTGTTATCTTTGTGGTAAGCACAGTCACATGTTAACCACTGTCATTTACCAGAATGCACATTGTCAGTAGAAAATGTTGATCTGATTAATAATCTCTCTCGTGTTCATTTCCTCAACAGCTCAACAACAATAGCTCAGGTAAAACCTCCTCTGCACTACCAGAGATATCTGAAACAATGGAGGCTTTCAGAAGAGGTCTTCAATAACGCAGCTCATTGTGATAACCAAATCAGTTTCCATTTAAAAAGTACACTCTGTTAAGACGTGTGAAAGAGATCAAGATGGCCGAAGGCTTTGGATCTAGTCCCAGTATCAACATCCCCTTCAAAAGGGCCAAAGTTACAAAGGACCAGGTTGTTCCAGAAACAGGGGCTGCAGTGCAGGAACCCACAGCACCAGTTTTTATCCGGAAACTCCGCAAGGCAGCAGTCGGAACAGGCTGCGATATAAGACTGAGGGTGTCTGTGGCGGGATTTCCAAAACCTTCATTGACTTGGTACCACAATGATGAGCTGCTTCCACCATCAGAAGCCCAGGATTCAGGAGGACTATGGATACGTGACTGTCGCACTAGCGATGCTGGCTTGTACACCTGTGTGGCAACCAATGAGCTGGGAGAGGCAAGCTGCAGTGCTGTCTTGGCCATTATGGACCTTGGTGAAGGTAATGCCACAAAAGTGAAACATGCTACAACAACAGATAGACCAAATTCATTACACTGAAATTTCAGCTTTCGGGTTTTTTAACAGGTAATAGCTTAAGATACAAATTATAATTATGTGTTGAAACAATTAAAAATATCTATTAACCAATTAACACTAATTAAAATGTGATGAACATTATCCTAGTAAAGGAGACTAGACTAAAGATTGTATTTTGATTGATTATTGGATATTGACCCTGTCTTCATGTTTTGCATTGGAAAATACTTGATTTGTCGGAGAAAAGCTGTGTCACCTACCTTTTCTTTTTCTTGGTTTTTGGTGTTTGGTGTTGTGTTTTGTGAGCTGAGTAAATATAGGAGAGCTGTGAGGTTTGAGGGTCTGGTGCTGGCCCAAGCTCTGGTCTTTATACTGCTGCTTGAAACTAGCTTTCTTTATTGATCATACTATTGACCTATTACCATAGACTATTCTGCAGCAAAGTGTGGAACATGGTTTCTTACAGCAAAACCAGCTCATTAATGTTCTCATAAGGAATTCATGCCATATATACACATTTTTTATGACTGTGATTAGAATCACTATATGCAAGTTTAAGTACTTACTCAGTGTTTACAGTTTGTTTGTTAACCTTTCCCCTTGGGTGAAAGTGCCAATGTTCAAACGATGCAGAAGCAAATGTTTGTAAGATAATACTGAAAGACTGAACAGGACTATGCGGCTCTGTAACATTTTCAAAACTAGAATGCTTTGGTGAGACATTTTTACTCAGTGTAGATGCTCTGTCAGCAAAACAGGAAAGACATAAATTATCATTTGGAAAGGCTTCAGTAGGAACAATCACATCATGTCCCATCTTCCACATTGTATTCATCATGACCTGCTTAGAGTCTTAGAGTCTACGTTTGTCATTTGCTTTTTTGCTGTAATATAAATAAGCTATTATTATTATTGGTTAAGAAGTAAACTAACAAGTTAGTTTTATAAGGTGACTGGGTCCACAGCTGAAGAGCAGTGTAAAAGCACATGACTAACATGCCTGGAAATGCTTTGTTTGTTGCTCAAGGACACTTCAGCGTGATAGATTTGAATGGATTGTTTATTGTTACCCACTTTAATGTTGCAGAGATGAGGACAGCGTTTATTCGTGTTGCTTTTGTGGCTTTTTTTAATCTCACCTCTCCTCAATACGCCATGATTTGGACGTAACATAAAGTCTTCCATATAGTTTGCAGTAGAGACATAAAACAAAAATATAAACTTTAACCATTTCAGTTGTGAGATGGAATAATTGACATGGAATCACTTCATGCACAGGTGGCCAACTTAGATGCACAATTTTCTACTTTTAAAAGTCATTTTAACCTGCTTGTCCATAAACACTTCTGACCCGTCTTTTGCAGTGATGGTGCCATATGTTTTTTAGTGAGATCATTTCTGGACACAGTTGATGATGTCTTGCTGCCTTCGCCTGTGGAGAAAGTTGACAGTTGAGCTCACATGTCAGCAGCTTTCACACTATGATCTGGCACTCATGGTCCAGCTGGCATATCACTCAGCACCTCTTTGTCTCACACTCCTACTTTTGATCTACTCACATCAATTTCCATAATATGTTTGTTTCTTATTACTTATAAGTCTATTAGGTTCACCTTCATTGATCAGTACACAGCAGGAAATGTGGAATTAATTTTTGTCCATATATATATTTCTTTATAATACATAAATCAATTTCAGTCTCTTTGCAGTCATTGTCAATTTCCTGACTTTCCTTTCTCCTGGCATATTTTTTGAGACATCACCCCAACCACCACAACCCCACAGCTAATAGTTGACTTAAAAGGAAAAAGAGCCACATTTTGACTCGTTAAACCCCTGAAACCCCCCCAAAAAAATGATATGTAGAGGTAGAATATCACACCTTTGAAAGGAAAATGCTAAAATGTGTGTGTATATATTTGAAAATACTCAAAAGACTAATGGCTAGACTTTCCATAGCAGATACTTGAAAACATTCTTTGTTTCTTGCCTAGCTTTTGTATTACTGTATGTACATGAACAATAATGGGGTCAAAGACAGCAAAATAGCATTTTTCACTACTATGTCCCCATTTTTATCAATTTTCTAGGTCCCAACTGTCGTACTGTCTCTCTGACCTCTGCCTCCCACTTACATTTCCCCTCCTCTCTCTCCTTGTGGTTATTTATGGTCTGGTATGTGCGGTACTGGCCAGGGGGCTCGTGCTCTAGTGATGTGTGGATATCGCCGGCCCCCTTCTCCGATTGCACCAGCAGACATCACAGATAATTATAGCATCACCACGGTCAGACTCTACGCTGTCACACTCAATCATGGTCAGCATGATGAAAGAGATGAAGAGGGTTTGCTGAGGTGGTGGTGATGAGGCTATGAATGTGTATTTCTTTTGGTGTCTGTTAGTGTATATCTGTGCACGTGTGTGTTTAATGTCTGTTCTGGCTGCTTTTCAATGAGCCACTCAGTCAGGTCTGTCACTTTAAGATATCACTCTGAGAGATCAGACCAACCAGAAACCAGTAGTGCTGTGGCACAAGTCTAGACTTCTGTACTGACGTCACTCTCTGGCATGTAGCTTTTGATTAACATACTGTCAGGCAAGTATAGAGCGGGTAGGCAGTTTGATGGAATCACTGAAAAAACAGCGCATCATTCACTAGTGTTATTTTAAGACACTTTTACTATAGGAAACTGTTGTCAAAATGTGATGCAGGAGCATGAACGTCAGATGTGGCTTGCAGTTACTCATGAGATCACATTTGAAAAGGTCAGTGTTGCACATTTTTTTAATAGCAGCTCCCAAGCTGGGGGTTGGTACCTCCTAAGGGCCTGAGGAATAGTAACATGATTAACGAGACAGGAAAGATAAAAAACATGCTGTTACAACCAAATAGACCTTCCTTTAATCTTCACTTTTTAAAAAAATTATATCATATCCTCTGACATTCAAACATTGATTTTATGAGCAAATAACACGACTTTGAGAAGACATTGTTTTCCTGACTAGCAAACTGACCTTTTTGTGAAAAGTCATCATCCCTTTGAATATCTGAAAAGTGGTGTACACTAACAACAGGGCTAAGAAACGGACTAACACGACGTAGACCACATTCACAAAAAACTTTTCTTTCAAGGTAGTGTGAATAAATCAAACTTGACTTTTTTCAAATCAGTGGTCTAATGATCAGTGCTATCTTGGATCTAATTCATAATTCATATCTGATTTCTAACAGTTGGACTGCTGTCACAGATAAAGGAAAGCAACAATAGAGGCAGAGGCAAATGGAGTGATGAGGTAATTCCAGATTTGTTGGATATTTATGGAGAAGCTTCTGTTCAAGCTAGACAGGAAGGAAATATTATAACCAGGCAGCTGCTGGTTGTTGCTTAAATTATGTTGTTATTGTACACGTGTAACTCTTATTTCAGTGGAATTTGCAGAGGTTTGGGGTCACATTTAGAAGCTTGTCACTCACAAACATGAATCTGAACCATCAACAACAACAACAATATCTATACTTATACTAAAAACTAGCTGCTTCACACATTATCTTGTAAGCAAATTAGATGTTGCTAGACAATAATAATGCTTAATGGTCATTATGACAGTCAAACGCAACACTAAAATTAAACATTCCACTGAACAGCTGTGGATTAACTCATTTCCTAAAGATGAAAGCCAGAACATCTGTTTTATCATGTGAGAGACATTTATAAAGTAAAGTGAGAGAGGCTGACAAAAATGGTCCAGTCCTACTGTACAAGCTCTAATAAGACATGCAACCTGAATGTGGACAGCATTTGCTTATAATACATGACATGACATTGAGACATTCGTGAGATATGCTCAGATTCGTGTTTAGATTACCATGACACCTGCAAGTCAGTATAAATACTTTTCATAAATCCATTTGGTCACGCAGTCCGAACTTTATTATTAACTCATGCAAGGCTACAGTGTTATTTTCACCTCAGACTGCAAGGTTTAGTAGCACTTAGCTATCTGAAATGGATCCATCTCACTTCAGCTGGTGTCCCTGTGTCTGTATTGTCCCATAATGCATGTGGAGTTGTAGTGTATCATTAATTCTGTATTATAACATGTCTGCCTTGTGCTACTCTTTCAAAACTCCTGTAGTCCAAGCAGAGTGACTTACAGAGGACAGCAAAGGTCGTTCAGTTTCTGTGCAGCAGTGTGTTTAGTTTTCTGCTATAACTGGGGGGGCAGGCCTACTGAAAGGGGGTGCATAGGGAAAGCACAGTACAACTGAAGGGGTTGTACTATGCAGAACTCGAAATAGATTACTGAAGTTGGCAGTCAAAGTTAGGGAGGACTGGAGGAAGACAGGCCAAGGAAGACGGACATGGGTTGAAGAATAGCGTTTAAGGCCCAGCACATCCTTGCTCCTTATTTAAGCCTGAATCATAAGAGAAGATGAAATTCAGAGAAGTAGGACTGCTGACCTCTTTTTAATGAGGTTTATTTGTTTTTAGTGATGTGACTTGATGGAAAAGACTTGAGGAAGACTTGTTTTTCAGGGCAGAAGTAGCCATCTAGTTGTTTTAAAGGAATATCTTTAAAAAAGAAGACGAGGACCATGTTTCGGAAGGACCTGCTTGATGCACGGAAAGCTTTGAGGAGTGTTAGGGAAGGTGAGAGTGGGCCGAGAAGCAAGAAGCAGAGAGGTGAGTGGGAGCTGGTATCAATAGAAAATATGCTTGAAATGGTTTGCTGAGGATCCTTAGGAGAAGGATAGTGCAGTAGCAGGGAATTATCAAGTTCATACTGAACTGAGTGGAACAGATGTAATGGAAATGAAAACAAGTCAATACACTTGAGGCTGCTATTGCTGCTGCTTAATTGGATTCAATTTGTCTCCCTTGCATCGTCATAGATGATGCTTTTTACCGCAGGCTTTTTTTGAAGGTCGCACTTGGCATAGAGCAAATACAAATATAGTTGTCTGTAAACAGTCAACTTCAGTAATCAGTGGTCCTTGCCTCATCTTTTTACTGTAGAGCTGTTGCCAGTATGTGAAATATTTTTTCCTAAATAAAAAAAAGGAAAAAAAAAGGTTGTATATTTATCGATATTTATCCAAATCGCATTAGACTCAGTCCTTTGGAAAATGTTAACATACACTAGTTTTTATGTGAGCATTAGTCTTTTTGTTTTCTCATGCAGTATGTAATAGAATAAAACATCTTTTTAGGTCTGTTTTAATAACGTCTTGTTAATATTTGTCTTGAACGTCAGTGACTGTTAAATCATACAGAGAATGATACTCTTGCTCTTGCACTTTCTCATCGACCCAGTCCTTTTCTCTAGACAAATCACATTAGCATCCCTGCACGCTGTAGCTGCTTGATGATGGTCACATTCTCTAAATATTATGTTCGAATGGATTAAAGATGCAGTGCAATTAATTAGGTTCTCCAGTCTCACGAGGCAGCTGAGGCAATACATGGAGGTAAAGCCAGAGCTGTTACCCTGGTGTTTGGTCTGGCAAAGGTTGTGTTGGTGTTCCATCCCACTGGTACACATTCACAGGATCCCTCAGGGATTTGGTCTGGATTAAGTGGTAGGATTGTGTTACAGTGTGACTGTCAACATTGGCCACTGCTATTTGGGATTTCCAAACCAACAACATACCTTCACTCATATTTACTTCTGAAGAGTTTTTGGTGGCACATAAAGAAGTTTTATAGCAGATTTTCTCCTTTGCGCAGATGTTTGGTTGCCAACTGTGGTCTAAGTTAGCCACTTTAGGCTCGGACCACATATGGATGAAGTTTTCTTCATACATTCGACACAAATAGCACATTTGCATAAACATTTACCACAGGTGCTTGCAGGAGGGTTACTGGCTATTATTTTGTATTTATGATCTTAATGAAGACATCGGCTCAAAACATGACATCTATACATTTTTTAAAATTTATTTTAAGAATTTTATAACAGGAGATCACATTACATCAGCAGGCTATAACAGGACTTGTTCTACACTGGTGAAACAGAAACAGTGTGATCACAGTGTGTCGTAACAACAGCAGAATCAGTTTTTTGTTGCACAGAGATTATGCCAGGCTTGCTGCTGATAAAGCTGTATGCCTGGAAGACATTCATCAAGGCAGCTCCATAGAAAGCACCCTCTGTCACAAAATCAATGGGTTTCCGTGAAGTCTGCTTACTCTCTTGTTGTTTTAAGCTAATTAAATTGGAGCATGCTCCAAATTGCACCTGTCCAAAATCTTTTAATGCCCATTCAGTGTCTGTGACTTATCCATTGGTGTTGAAATTGCTGAAGACAAATTTGCATCTGAAGGTGAGGCTGGTTTAACAGATGCCACAATCTCACTACTGGAATAAATAAATCAATTTATATATGTGTGTTTTGTTTGCTCAGGCATGGTCAATGCATAATAGAGGTCAGTAATGAGAATTAGTTTATGTCCAAATCTGTGTATACTGCTAATTTATAGTGTGGCCCCTTTAACCATCAAACAGGCCAGATTCAGATTGAGATAAATGACATGCACCAACACAATCGAATTATCTATTCTAAATGGCTGATGTACTGTGACATCCCAGCCAGAGACTGGTTGAAGCTGTGTGGTTGCAGCATAAAAAACAAACTCATTAGAGATTTTCCCAAAGAATTTAATGGAAGCTTTGCTACCGCTATCTGGCCTCTCATCAGATGATGGTCAAGTAATCTTGTGTTATGATGTGCTTATTGATCCGGGGGCGTTTGAACCGTTACTTGGGGGTGTTTCCCATATCACGCATAAAGTATTGGTATTGATTGCTGCACTATGCTGGACCAAATGCCTCTCACTCGTGATGGATTTAGGAGGCGTGCAAGGCGAGTGAGGGTGAAGGAGAGGGAGGTTTGTTAAAATAACAATGGCAAACTACAATCCACTGCATCTACAGTGAAAAATAATGACTATTTAAATTTAAATCAAGTCAGAGATGTCCTAAAGAACGACTTTTGTAGATAAATATTCAGTACATTTAGAAAAAAGGTATAAGTAAAGAAATAAATCTTGCATCGATTCTTAGTTTACAACGTGGCAAACGTCAATATACCTTCTAACAATGCTAAAAAGCACATTGTCCAGTAAAGCAAGGCAGTAGTCGAAGGTAGAGGAGCTGTGCTCATTTGAGAATGAGGATTCTACCTGGTAATTGGGGAAGTATGATCTGGGTAGACCCGTAATCATTTTTTGATTAATTTGATGGAGAAGGTGTGGGAAGCACAGATGTGACTGAAAGAACAATTAACATCTGTCAGTGTGTGCTAGACACACAGAGGGGTTTGAAGGAGGAGGTGGAAGGTGGGAAGCAGTTACATATTCTTGTCACGTTTGCTCAACAAGTCAGGCGTCTTAGAGGAGAGCGTTTCATAATATTCTTTATCTGATTTACTCAGGCATTTGCACTGAAATAGAAAGTGGTAAAATATCAATAATTAGAGGTAATAAGCATAACAGTTGAAGAAAGAGAATTTTATTTTTCATCTAGCAAATAGTATCACACTCATCAATATTTCTACATTAATATCGGGCTAAATTACTACCTGTAATGTGAACGGTGTTGCTCCCAGTCACAAATTTAGACCCCTGTAACAACCAGCTGCAGCTCTTTTTCTGTTTTATATCACTGTGCAATTTGACAATGTTGTTTTATGCTCTGGGAAATTGCTTTGGGTATTTATGTTTGCAGCACTTTTCATCAAGGAATAGATTAAACTATTAATCTGTAATGTTATTACAGTGACCAATGATTGAAATAAGTATCATGCATCATGTTGTAACCAACTAAGGAGAATGTTTTTGTTCTTGCAGTCCAAATAGCCCTTGGCTGCTTGATGCAGTGGTAACCCTGACCCTATTACCGGTTAATGCTAACAGACACGGAATATAAATTAATATTTTATGGCTTAAAGGGTTTTGCTGAGATCTGCTACCTTAGAAAGGAAAACAATAGAGTAGAACAGACTAAGAGGAGTGTAAGGGTTTGTTTTTGTTTGTGTTCACTATAGCTGCACAAATTGATAATTCTGAGAAGATCACTTCCCCTTCTCCCCTCTTTTGTGTCTAGTCATTTCATCTCTCCATCCTGTTATCTGTTTCTTCCTCTATCTTTGTCCCTTTCTCCCCTGCTTTGCCTCCTCCCTCGTGAATTTTTCCCCACCATCCTTGTCTCTTTCTCCCGCCTCCGCTCTCTGCTCTTTGTCTGTTTTCCTCTCTCTTTTTTCTCTCTCTGAATTCTTCTTCGCCTCAGTCTTGCTCAACGTCGCTCTCATCTTCCTTCCCTGCCGTGCAGAAGGAAAGTCAACACGCTCTGCTGAAGACAGTTGTTTTATTCCTAATTTTTTCCACCTACTCCTGCTCTTATCCTCCACTCTCATCACCGCAATCAAGACAAACACACCCCTTCTGCTCAGACCTCCAACCCCCACACTCGTCTTGTTCTGAGTGCGCTCTTGATTGAGTCAGAGCAGGCGATGGGGGGAGTTGGACAAACCAGCTGAGAATTGTCCCTCCAAAGGCAGGCTCTACGTCAGAGAGGGACGCTGTTCACATCAGCGGATATACACTCAGACATAAAGACACCTGGCTTCATCTTATTTGCATCCTCTTTCTCTCTTTCTCGCCGTCTTTGCAGCCAGACTGGAGAGTAAACACACCCACGCTCAATAGGCACTGAATGCTGTCCTGAATTGTGATCTTTTACTTTCTGGTGTCGTTGCCACACCCTGTTTTTCTTCTTTTTCCCGGTTGTAGGGATGTTTTTGTGAGCTCATGCCACAGGTAATCTTGCACATTTGACAGGAAGCATTACTTGAAGATGAAGAAAATCTGGTCCAAGAAGAGATTTCAGGTGAGTTTGCTTCTTTATGAAAAAAATACATCTAAAGATGTTGTTATTAAGCTACAGCCATGATATTTTCTTGTTGTTTTTTACATATTGGGATGTCATGCCACGCCCTTTACTTGATAATCAAATGTAAACATGGTCGTTTGTAACCAATAACAGTGGTTAAATAAACATTTTATGCAGCGTAGTATTCAATTCCGCTGGGAAAGCAAAAGTATGAATGAATAAATATAATGCACAATGTTCTGTGTTTGTTGTCTAGTATCTATCAAATTAGGAAAACCCAACAAAGAAAGGCAGCCCAGGAAAAGTCACTTGATCGGACAGAAAATGAATTTTAGCACAATATATGTGATAAGACCATCACACTGAAATATGAAAAAGACAGAAATCCATGTTGACAGCAACAAACTGTTCAGATTTCCGCTCTACTCACTCTGCCCCATTGTGCACATTCTGTGTCGTGAAATATGTATCTTTCCTTCACAGTCGTGACAGTTTTATTATTTAATAAGTAATTCATATAACAGGTTTCTCAGATTTAGAGCAGGTGAAAAGTGTGTCAGTAGGCTACACTCCATGGAGACATGAGAATCAGGGCAGCCAGTCACAAGGGCTATGAAGTGAGCAAAGCATGGGATCCATTTCTGAGGGTTGCTTTGAATTCTGCACCATTGTCAAGCGCTGTTATTTTTGCTTCCAGTAGCAGAATCATTAGAATAATGCTGGTAGGATTTGGATTAAACCAATAGAATATTTTTGAAGTATTTGCCAAATCTGGTCTTTTCAAAAGGATGCCGTTTGTGGCTGGGTTTTGCTGATACAGTTGCCTTGAGGCCATAACAATGGAAGATCACCACAATGATGGAAGCTTCTATTGGAGTCTGTCAAACAACAGCTGCCAATGGGCAACAGTTAATCAAACTGCCTAACACAAAAACATTAACCAATGGGGAGTGCACAGTCAACATAGAGGGGGAAATGAGTGTGAAATGAGTCATATCACTTTAGCTTCTTTTGCTTTCCATTCGCAAAGCTGTGAGTCATTCTGAGGAGCTCTCCTTGGTGCTGATTGACAGACTGTCCAGAAGCAGTTTTACCAACTGCTTTATCAGCAGGGATACACATATTTCTTAGAGAGTTTGTTACATATAGTAGAAATTCATTTTGTTGTATCATTCGTCATTTGCCCGAATGATATGGTCGCTTTGCGTCTAGTTTTTAATAGTCAGTTTTGCATTTTCGTTTTGAGCTAAACCAGCTGTTAATTAAATAAATGAAACAAAATAAGCAGCTGTTTTTTTAGAAGAGCATATGGGTTGAAAGTAAACAAGGATAGCAAACAATGACAAAGTCTCATTTCACTCAATTTGTAATGTGCAAGCTGCACTTTGCTAAATGACACATTGCACAGATCGACTTAAGTGAGAATAATTTGGGAAACAATTTGTAAACAACACACAAATAGATTTTGTGAAATTGGCCCCCGGACTTTCAGACTTACATAGCTGCAATGTTTTGTTACTACTGTATATGTTTTAAAATGTTTTTAAACAATGTCACACAAAAAGGATCTTGTACCTTTTGTTGTGCAGTTACAGTGTAACGAGCTATGTATGCATTTATATTGTTTTATTAGTCATCACTTTTAAGCATTTATTATAGTATAATAAAAGTAAAAGATCAAGTGATACACATTTTCTTATGTAAGGATACAGTAACATCAGTATTTTTGGGTTCAGTTTGCACTCTAGCGTTGTGTGTACAGTAAAACACAATTGTTGACTGTTTGATGTTGAATTATGCATTGTACTCTGTATCTCATTTCAGAGAACTGGGCATTCCACACGGACATTTGGCAGATTTACCCATGGTGTGTTGTCAGTATGAGCTTTACACCAGTTCCTTTCTGTCGTACTCATGTCATTTTTTTCTTTTTTAAAGAGAAAATGTACCCTTATGATTTTCTCAGATGTTCTCTACTGTCTGTGTTTTAGCCTTCAACAGCATGTATTTCACTTTGATTTATTTCTCTTGTAACTCTTTTATATGAAAGTTGCTGTTGTACAACATCTGTATTGCTGTAGTGTATTTGTTTTACCGCTTGACTGCTTACAACAAGAGTGGGTTTTATTATTGTACATCCACCCCCATAAAGCAGTATTCTTGCAATCACATTGTTGCCGCTCCGCATAAATCCTTGAGTGAATAATGTCATGCCTTGATGGTTTATAGTATAGTATTTGGCAGTGTTTGAGCAATCTATGATCTAAGCCAAACAGAGGCAGCTGCACTTGAATCCAAATTATATTTGCATTACAATTCAGGCTATACACTGTGAAGTACAGTATATTTCTGCATAATTGCATTAGTGAGTAGAGCCTTGGCCAGTGTGCAGAATATTTAACTTTATTTGATACAGCTGGGTGGATCTACATACCCACACCCATGAGAAAACACACACACACACACACACGTCGCTAGCAATATAATTACATAATGTTGATTGTTTATGTTACACTGGCTCTCTTATCATTAGGCAGACCTTCTGGAATTATCTAATCAGGATCTGACTTGATGTGAGGCGCAATGAGGTGCAACCTATTTTGCGGTTGTCGTCCTCCTCCTTCACAAGCTCTCTAACCAGTAAACATATCTGTCAGCCACCCAGCAGTTTGGCTGGTGATTTTAGACTCTAATGGGTACGAAGAGGATTGGTCGTGTGGGTGAGAGAGATGCTGGTTTCCATAGTAACGGTGCTCTCCCGTCTGCCCTCTCTTGCTGCCACTATGGAAGCGAAGTTTTCCGCTCCTGCCGAAAGCAAAGCTATGGTAAACCTGCCTGTCTTGATTCATCGTCTGTCTTTTCCTCTTCCCATCCATCCCTGCCTGACTTCATCTCTTCTCGCTACTGATGTAATGTGATCTCAGCCGCAGAGATGTGGCTCTTTACGACTCTGTCTGTGGTTTCTGTTTCCCTTAGTCCCTTTCATTTTATTGTTTTCTTGTTGTTATTATTTAAGACTAGCTCCTTCCAGATGTCAAAACTTCACCATATTTTATTTGTCTACACTGACACCTGACACTTTCCTTATAATATCATGACCACAATCAAATTTATGCTGTCTTTTTTTTCATACAAATAACGCACGGTATGTAAAATTTATGTTCCATCACTATAAAAAAATATCAGTTAATGTTGTTTCTCTTCCACCAATCCTTTAAAAACACCCAGTAATCATGTTATAATTTTGATCCTAGTTTGATGTGAAAATAAATTTAATATTTTTATGACCAGTTACCTTAAAAGGTAGTGTGTATCACACATGTTCAGTGAGGAAAAATTCACTTTTATGTTCTTTACATTTTTTAAATCAAATTTAAGTTTAAAAACAAGACACACAAAATGAAAGTAAGTAAATTCAGTTCACCCTGCTGCCTTGTTGCCAAAGCCAAACACATCCATACATGTGGAAAAAACATCCACATCTCTCGCCTCCATGTATCAGCCATGTGTTTTTATATGCTACAGCAGACTGTGTATCATGCTCAAGTTTTAATCCATTTATTTCGCTCTGTGAGCTCTCCGTGGCTTTTTTGAAGGACCCATCAAATTCTGTGCTGCTAAGCAAATGTGAAATGTAATTTTCACCACATCTTGGTTGTTTTCAGTCTCCTTTTTTCCCTTTACCTCATTTATTTTCCTGAATTTCCACCTAAACCTGTGCCTGTGTGGCTTTTTTTAAATTTCAGACTCTGAGACCACAGAGGATGAGACCACAGAGCCTCAGATGGAAACCAAGGAAGGGCCCGGGAGGCACCAAGACAAGACTGGACGCAGAGGACCTTCAGGTATTCCATCATTTTCATCGTCACCTTAAATCTGTTGAGGTTTATGTACAGTTGCAGCACTTCTTAGATTAGTTCTCCACAAGTGACATTTTTTATGTCCACGTTTTTATAGCTGCAAACAATTGCAAACAGGCAATTCCTGTAAAAGATGATACAGTAAAATAAGACAGTTGAGTTCAGCATGCACATATTCAGTAGCTGTTTTATGAGGCAGTAGTATTATGATCGATTGCAGCACCAGCATTGCTGCCAAAAAACACAGTTCTCCAATATCAAAATTAGTACTCAATGCAGATCGATGGATTTAATGGAGGGTTGTTGTCAGCCTGGCCTTAGACGTGCTGGATGAAATCCGATATGGCAGAATGGATTAATCCCTCATGATGTGATGCAACAGCGTGACACACTGCCCTAGTTTCCAGCATGAACCTGTTTCAGGTCTGGGTCTCACCATGTGGCTCCACAGGGAACATACAGGCCAGAAAACTGAGACTGCTTGTGCTAGATAAATGAAGATGACGCTGATGGCACCAATCATTTTACTATGCTGAGGCTGTACTTTGGTACATGAATACCATTAGGATTTAATAATTACGTATAAATAAAGCTGTGCTAATCAGCTGTGATTTGACTACATTGCATGCTAAAATATTTGTTCTTATTTATTTCTACACAGTCTGTCTTGTTTAGATGCAGAAAACCTTTATTGGTTGTTTGGCAAAAAAATTAAAATATATTCTATGATTTGATTTTGGGTCATTTTCTGACATTTCAAATAATGAACACTGTGCTCAGTATTACCTCTGGAAGTAGTGATTATTTTTATACAACTTGAAACTTTTAAAGCTCATAATTTCTTGCATTTTTGGGATAGTAGACAGTATAGAGGCAGGGAGCCAGCGTAGAGACAGACCGGCATGCAATAGATGGAACTGATCTAATATTATTGTGAATTATTAGAGAGAAATGCGGCTTATACCTGGCTTTTGGTACACATCACATTAGTTAACTATAACCGGATTTAAGGTACAGCCATTATGATTTCCAGCATTTATGAAAAGCGGATGTTTGGAGCTGCTGCTGATAAATGGCTGTTCACAAAAATGATCATTTACTGCTGATCCGCTAATCAATTATTCCACTAATCATTTCAGATCTAGTTTCCTCATTATCTTTGTCACCTGTCAGCTGTAACATTCTGGCAGGTTTGAATAAGCACAAAGACAGATTGTATTTTTGACGAGTAGGAGCTCAAATCAATGTTGCTTCATTGACTCTTGCTGACCTGTCAGAATCTAAGGACCCTTTCCCTTCGATTATTGCACATGAAATTCGTAAAGATTCCTACGAGAGCATCTCCTCATTTGCTAAAATGGTGATGGTGCGTCGGCGTCACAGAACCTGCATACTCTGTTCCAAACCAAACAACAGGATGTCTGAATATAGATCAGAAATATTGACACCCTTCTCCTCTATCACAAAGAAATTGTATATTCTTCCCTCGCTCATACACAGTGTTTGCACTTTACAAGCTTTCGTGTTGGCGGGCTGACTACTCCCTCATCCTGTCCCTCTAGAGACAAGCACCAAAAAAATAGAAAAAGAAAATCAAATGAGGGAGGGATGAGGTAATACATCATTTGTTCTCTTCAAGAAACAGAATCTAGTTGCCTCCACTGCATATGAAAAGCTAGAATGACAAGTTAACTCAAACAAGATTCATTTTCTTCTCAGATTATACATTTTTGTAGAAGATTTAGTTGGGTGCCATTCTACTTAGGCCTTGTTTTGACCTTGCTTGGAAGATTGCTTGTGATAATTATTATCTCCCTCAGCTTCAGGAACCTGATCTGTCCTTTCAGCCTTCAAGTAAAGTAAAAGATTTTTGCTCAGCAGAAAATTTAATTAGAATTTTGAAGCTCACTATGTCAAGGCCTTGAAGTGTGCCATATTTTTCCTACTGAAAGATATGCTCGTCGTGTGGTTGTCTTTTGCCCTTACGAGAAACAGGGTTTGGTTTCTGATGGTGGTAGAGCTGAGTCAGTCACCATTTATGATTTCAGTCCCAGACTGTTGTTATATATCCTCCAATGCTGTTTCAAGGCTTTCATCGTTAACAGAAGATGCTGACTACTGTTTCTTTTCGCTGCCAAAGCATTCCTGTCTCTGTTGGTCATCACAAAAATGTCAATCATTACCTGATTTGTGATGGGGGAGGGTCTGCTTAAGTGGCATAGGCACCATAGCGCAGTCCTTACACTAGCTGCTTCCTCTTTTCAAGCAATCGATACACTCTTTATTCCACCCTATTTCATGTTTATTAATGTTCATGTACTTCCTTTTGCGTCAGTATTATTTTCCAGCCCAGTATTCCTGCTCTTTGTATTGTTAGTTAATAAATATTTTTTTCAAATGCTACATTAAACGCTTAGAAATACTCATTAAACAAAATATAAGCCTTAATTATTCAAACCTTGTTCATTTTGTGGTTTGTAAGAGAACCCTCTAAAGAGCGTGTAGAAAATACATTTCACAGTTCTTAAACAGCTCAGTAAGTACAGCCATAGCTTAAGGGTACTGAATGTGATATTCACTTTACAAAATTGAACACTTAATATACATTTAACATTTACCTTTTGAAATTTTAGTAACTTTGATGATCTGTGATGCATTGGTCCATAGGTAATTATATAAACAATTATAACAACTAAAACATTCTCTCAGTTTTCTCTGTCTGGCGTTCAGGTTGATCAGATTCATCTTTCTCTTTGTTTGTCTATTGAGTCTGGTAAAGATGAGTCTGAAGATATAACAAACTATTAACTACAGTATATGACAAACACAATAAAGGGTACTGTATAACAAAGCTTGACGTATTTTACTCTTATGTGCTGTAGACCATCATTGTTGTCTAAATACTTTTAAAAACATTAATTAAAGTAAATCCAGGAGAAACCATTACATTGCTGATTTGACAAAGGAACATTTAGTAAAATCCATAGTTCATGTTGGTTTTCTGATATTACTGAGACGTTATTTAAAATGAAACTATGTATTTGTACCCCAAGTTTCATGCCTTTAGTATAAACCAATGAGTTCAGGGTTTAGTGCTATATTTTATGACTGCTTTGTAGTGCTTTCTCTTTTAATCAAAGCTGTTGACATTATTATGAAATGATAAATTTAAACAGCCTTTATTGACAGTTCAGAGGAAAATGTGTTGAGCTTTGCGATAACTAAATTGTTATGAACCATCTTTCTGTATGTCTTTCCAGGTGAGGGAGGGAGGATGATGGACTATAATCCAGATGCTTCAGATCGCAGAGCTACCCTCCCTGCTGTCTATGATCCTGTAGTGGAGCGGGAATTGCGTGCTTTGGGCTCCAGACCTCCAGGGCCCCACTTGGACCCCACAAACCCAGCCAGGCAAGCTCTCAGTGGGGGTTCCACCGAGGGAGCCCCCCCGGTCCGTCACCTGGGAGTGGAACCTCTGATCAGGGCGTCTCATGCTAACCTGGCCCGGCCTGTTCAGGGGTCAGAGGAAAGTGTTTCTGTAGGCAGCGACTACTATGGGAGCATGTTTAGCCTCTACAGAGGGAGAACATTTTCTATGCCATTATAGCACATGGCTTTTTATTTCCAGGATTCACTAAAAATAGAAAACGACTGGCCACAAATCCTAAATTGCAACAAAAACTGACACAATACAAAAATACACGATATCCTCCATAGGTCCATCTAGCAAAAATTGTACTGCATCAAAATTATTACTTTTTATTTTACTCTTATTTCATATATTCAAGCTTTATTACCATACAGTGTTGTTATTTCATCTTTTTATTTCAATGTCACACTTTCCTTTGACTCAGTGTTTTATTGCTGTGAGTGTGGTTTGAGTTCAATCTAACAATTCTTACAGTTCTTTCAAAGTATCGTTAATTCCTTATAGCCATTAGAGGGGACACAATGGTACCATCTGCTAATATGTATTATTCAGCACCTCTGAAAACTGTGAATCCACTTTTTACCCACTGCATGTTTTATAATGCAGCCCCTCACTTTTGAATTATTCTCATATCTTTATAGTTTGCTCTGGCATGCATGGGTTGCTGGCTTTTATCCAAGCTAATATTAGCATGAATGTTCTGTTAAGGCATGATGTTTTTGTATTTGAAGTTAAAGCAGGGGCACCTGTTCTGGCATTCTGTTTGAGTTCATATTGTAAATTAGTTATTTTTTATGATAAAACATGCCTTTTTTACAATTACTGCTCGCATCAACTCTACTGCAGATGAGAACTTATTTTGAAAGTCTAAAAAAAGCTTAAAGATAGGTACCTTTGTTTATTATTCCTTTCTTTTGCATTCATTTAACACTAATGTGCTGCTCTCTGAAAATGAGCCACAAAGAGCACAGACGACACAAGGAACTCATTGGTGAACTTCAAATAGCTCAAGTGGACATTCATCTGCTTCTTTATTACTCTTCCGACAGCTACAGTAAATCCACCAATTCACTAACTTCACACTTCCATTTCCCCTCCATCCTTACATCTCTAGGACTCAAACTCCTGGTCAGTCACAGGGGCTCTCCTCATGTGTACCCCTGCCTTCTCCCCAGCCACCTCCCACTACACACAAAAGCAGCATCAGTACTCCATCAGTAGCTCCGTGTAAGACTGAGCAATCATCTAGTGGTAACAGTGTTATCATGAAACCCAAACTGGCTCGTGCTGGGCCCAAAATTTTTGACAAGGTCCGGGCTTTTGAGGAGCGAAGGGCCAGCATTGATCTGCCAGGAGAAGTTGGATCTGTTTCGGGTTTTGGACGGCCAGCCGCTTTCAATTCCGACAACAGTGGAAAGAAGACAGGAGGCCCCAGCAAAGAGGAGGACCGAATTCTGCAGGACGCAGCCCAGAAGCGGGCGGTGTTTAAACAACGAGCTTCTTCCTTAGAGGACAAGACAAGTTATTCTCAGAGGGTGCAGAACTACCAGAACAAGTTCACTGAAGAACTCCAGCGGATCAAGAAACTTGTAGGGAAGCCAAGTTTAACGAAAGCATATTCCACTGAGCAGCTGTCACAGAGGGAAAGGCTGACCACAGGGAAGGTAGAGCCCATTCCTGCCCAAGTTGTTAAAAAGTTGGAGGCAAGGGAACGAGCCCTGGGGGAAAGAGAAGTTAGGGAGAGGGAAGGGGACAAGGGATTGCAGATTTCTCCACAGGCCCAATGCAAAGATCTGGGCAATCAAAATAACAGCGCTGAGAAGGATAAGATGACACGGACAGATTCGCAGGGGAAGCCAGCGGACAGCTCATTACGAGGAAGCGCAGGGAAAATCTCTGTTACCATGGAGACAGCACCAGTTCACCAGTTACCAGGGCAACAATTGCCAACAGCCACAAGGACAAGCCTCTCCAGGTTTGAAGATTATCTTTAGTGATGAATTTGTCAGAATTAAAAATGATAAGTATGTGTGTTTTCTTTGTAAGATAAGTAACTTTCAGTCAAGAAATATTAGAAACTAAATGTGAATTACAGTATTTAATATTATTTCTCATCTAGTATCTATTCCACACTTGTTGTCAGTATTACATAACAGTTTTCTGGTCTTCACACACAGGAAAACACTACAAAGCTCTCCAGCAGCTGACCAAGACACACTTGTTTCCACGTCCCACAAATCCTCATCTAGAGTCCTGGAGACGGTTTCAAAGAGAGACACCAAGATGGATAACAAAGCAGACCACAGATCAGCCAGCCCAAATGCAAAGAGATTATCCCCTGTCAGTGTAAGGGAAGCGGGGTCCCAATTTCCACCCAAGCCACCTCGGCTCACCCCATCTCCCACTCCTTCTGTCAGCCCCCTCCTGAAAAGGAGGAAGGCAGAGGTGGGGAGAACATCTCCGGCCATCAAAGTGAACATCCCCACTATCCTGGTAGAGGATGAACCGATGGAGACAGAATGCCTTGAAGACAGACACAATGAGGAAGACAAAACAAGCAGGAAAGACGGGAGAGGGCGCAAGAGCAAGACAGGACGTTCTACTCGACCCAGGTCTCCAGAGGAAGGTAGGACATATTTTATGATCATCGTTGAGCATCTTTTAAAAATCATTATTAACCAAGCAGCAGTCAGAAACTGATCAAACAAAAAAGTAGAGCATGTTACAATGTGTCGTCCACCATGGAAAATCTATTAAATACAGTCTTGCTGCAGGGCCAAGGCTCAATGACAGAATTTGTGGGGACCCAAAATAGGAAAATAGCCCATGACTCATTTTGGGTATTGACCCATTTATGAAACCAGGTAACAGAGTACATGCAGTTCCATATTACACGACCTCCTGTTTCCAGGGAGTTTGACCGATTACTCCAACCTGTCTGCTGATGGGGAACCAGCTGAGTGTCCGAGATTTAAGAGGCCTCTTGAGGACACCACGGCACCGAGCAACTCAGAGGTCACATTGAAATGTGACATCACTGGGAGACAATCCCCTACAGGTACAACTGGGTATATGCTATAATAGGACACTATTATTATGCACTATTAAGATAATGCAACTGTTATTTTAAAAATCTTAAAACTTCATTACACATCTTTGAAAGATGGATTGTGCTGTATTAGTTCTTTCAGTGTGAGGTTTTATCGGGTGTTTGTCATCTGTGTAAATGTGTTTTTCTCTACCTTCTCAGTGACGTGGAGGAAGAATAATGTGGAAATTCGGAGTGATGCCTTCCATGTGGTGAAGGCCGAGGGCGAGAAGCATAGTCTGGTGATAAAGCAGATGAAGCCGAACAGTGCAGGGTCATACTGTGTCACGGCTGTCAACACAGCGGGAAGAGCATCCTGCAGCGCCACACTCTACATCCAGTCAGGTGAGACCATCCAGAGATAGATGGGTGCCCCAACACGGAGACGGATTTGTTAGACTTGGCGTCACATTTATAAGAATGTAACCCTAATTTAAATGAAGATCTGCACTATGAGACACATAAAAACAATGCTCTACTTGAAATACATGAACATGTTGAGTCACACACTAACTTGCTTTAATCCACTGCCAACCCTCCTCCGCCTGACATTCTGTCTTAATGACTACAAAGGCCCGCTGGAGCTCCGCATCCCGACCGGGGCTCCTTGCAGCAATAGTTGCCATGGCAACCCATTAATTCTTAAAGGCACTGAGCTCCCCTAGGTGAATATTCAAAATGCAGACCTGTGCCGTCACCCAAAGGTCTCCTGAGACTTAAAGGCAGCCATGGCATTCAGAATCAAGAGTAAACACAATAAATATTCCTTTTGGAATATGTTTCTGTTATAAATGTGCCTGCAGTGGGTGTGTGCTTATATTGTACAGCGTGGGCATGTTAAAAGCTTGTGCTCTTAATGCAATGCTCTTCTTCAGTTTTGTCAACAAATGTGAGCGTACACTCTGGTACTGTCACACCAGCAGCACAGGACTGTGTTGCCATATTAGGCCAATGGAGTCCAACTTGCAGGAGTATTTTTAGCTGCCCTCTTGTTCTCTTGGGTAATTGCAGTCTGCTTCATGTCCCTGTATGAGATTACTGCTGCAATCATGGAGTTTGTCATCTCTCTAAGTTCAGTCTGCAGGGCTTGGAGTTGGAGTTGTACAAACGTGGTGGGAGATTATGTGAGTCATTTTAGCTGGTTTAGCAGCGCACAGAGTCGATTTTTGGCAGGCTAAGCCAAAATAGTGGGAGAGAATGACAGAATGGCAAAACTCAATATGTTGGAGAAGATTAACACTGCACTACTGTAATTTGATATATGTGAAATCACTTGTGCAGGTGAATCTCTTGGGATAAAATTACAAAAATTCTGCAAAAATATTCTGCACAATATTTAACTTTTGTGTGACTGTAGTGTGAGAGTCAACATCAGGAATGTTAGAGCATATGGACCTGACACTGACTGGAAACAGAGGGGAGAACAGAGGATGAGACTGAAAAGGAAGGTCTAGCTGGCTCAGAATGTGCAGCAGTTGTGTAAGAGTTGGCAGATTCAAGTAAATACTCCCAGGAGTCATCCCCTGCTGCACAGACGCTGCTCAGAGATGTGACTCTAGGTAGGTTATTATGTTGTTTTTTCCTTTTTAAAGTCAGTGTGATGGCAACTCTCCACTTCCTTAAACATAATAATTAATTGTAAACTTTTTTATGGAAAGGGAATATGTAAAGTTAGTATTTTATTTTTGGTCAAAGTCTGGTAATGCAAACGTCTTTACATTTGGGCAAGCCTGTTTTTGACCTTGCTTTGTTTCTTTTTAGACTGTTGAGATAGATTAATAGAAGCAGTAAGGCACTTATAAATCCTTACTGTTATTGTTTTCTGGATGTGTCTTAATCCTGTTCCACTGATAGATTTTATACATTTTCAGTCTATTGTCACAGTTGTTTGCTCATGCCAGATGTGAGTTTGAAGTTTTAGAGAAAGCGTGCAAAGCTGAGAGAAATACAGAAGCACGAAGAGAAAGAGGTAGGGATAGTGTTTTATATTTCTCCACCCAGTTGTGAATTAATTCTGACTTTATTAGAAGTTGCCAAGAGTCCAGACAGCGTGTCTGCCCTGGAACTCCATGGGAATACGCTAGTGATTGGTTAAGGGATTAAGGGATTAATTCATTATCTGTTCAGTTATGGTCAAAGAGTTCCCTATGCTCTGTGTGCATGTGTTTGTATATGTGGGTGCATGTGGCCTACTCATCTCTAAGGCAGCGCTCTATGTTGCCAACTGCTCATCTTGGCAAAGATGGCAAATCTCCAGAAAAGCAAGCAAAGACTGTAAACATCAGAGCTCTGACAGATTGTTCCCATCATAAGGTTTAACAAGCCACCCTGGTGCTGTGTGACTGTATTTTAAAGAGATTTAGATTTAATTACTCAAATTAATAAGTGTGCAAATCAGACTTGACTTTTTCATGAACCTATGGAAAAGTGAATCAAATGGAGGAGCAGGGTGCTTGAAATTCCTCTTAAATTTAGGTCCACTGTGCTGTTTTACCAGAGCCGACCCACGCACAATGTGGGAAATCAGCCATAACCCCAGAAGTCAGTAGTCCGTGCCAGTCAGATGAGGAGTATCTAAGCCCTCAGGAGGAGGCAATGGAGGTTGGGGACTCACTTGCTCCCAGCAAAAGTGTCCACTTCAAAGAGCCTCCCTCATTTCAGGTGAGAGTCTCAGCATGACAGCTTTGTAAAGTGGACACATTCTGTTAATTTTACACTTTTTAAAAATATTTTTAATATTTAATTTACATTGACTGAATTTATTCCTACTTGATAAACTGTGTGTTTTCCACTAACTATCATAGAATAGTTGCAACAGATAATTTTTCTGCTGATAGACCGTTTAATACAGCCATATAATTCTTATGTTTGTTTTTTTTCTTCTTCTTTTATTTATTTATTATTTTTAAGGTGGCACCATGTGACCAGGCAGTAACTGAGGGTCAGAATGTTGTCATCTTAGTGAAGGTGGGAGGACAGCCCAGACCTATGGTTTACTGGTAAGAGTCCTTTGTAAAAACCTTAGGTCACTAACTCACCCTCTATCATATACATGGCATTTTATACCAGCTGAGGATAACTCATAGTGACAGCCACTCTGCACTCACCCAGGTTAAAGGACAGAGTCACGGTGAGGACAGCGGGGCGTTTGACTGTGTGCGATGCAGAAGACGGCAGCAGTGAACTGAAAATCAGCTCGGCTCAGAGGTCGGATGCAGGCCTTTACATTTGCAAGATCATCAACGAGTATGGAACCAAGCAGGCAGAGTGCAGAGTGGACGTCCAAGGTGAGTAATGAAGAAGTTAACAAGTTTAATCATGTCAATATTTTGTAATGTTGCCTTGTTCATGTTCGTTTTGTGTTTTGAATGTTATGCTGCAGCACAAACAGCACTGAAAATCACAAAGGAGGTAAAAGACGTGGCAGTGAGGGCTGGAGAGTCGGCCATGTTTGAATGTCACATTACAGGACCTCCAGACGTTGATGTGGACTGGCTGTCCAATGGGAAGCTGATCCAACCAGCACTGCTCAACTGCAAAATGCACTTTGATGGAAAGAGGTGGGTTCATTTGTGTTCTTTGGTGATCACAGTCACTTCATAAATTCTCTTTTTGGTGTATGGTAACTTGCAAAACCCTGGAAAGTCCTGAACTATTATACACTATAAAAGACTCGAATCATGTTTGTGGTTGAAATCGTGTAATTTTAAAGTCTTTGTTCAAGGCTGTTCTTTTTTTATTATACAGGTGTCGACTGCTGCTAAACTCAGTACATGAAGACGACAGTGGGACATACACTTGCAAGCTGAGCACAGCTAAAGGTCACTAACAGTGTCTCCCTAGAAAATACATATTCACAGCTATTTACCAATTTTGGTGAAATAAGATGAAATCTTAGGCTGGAGCCAAGGATTTGAATAATTTTTGATTTAATACATAGCATTTGAATGATACTGAAGCTAAAAGTAAAAGTAGTAATTACTCAGAATGCTCAGAGAAATATATTTTTGTTTTATTGCTTTTACAGAGGAGTTGACCACAAGCGCAAAACTGAGGGTTACTCCATCCAAGGAGCCTTTGTTCACCCGTAAACTGGACATCCTGGAGGTCATTGAAGGTCGTGCTGCCCGGTTTGACTGCAAGGTGAGCGGCTCACCTGCTCCAAGAGTTACATGGATGCATTTTGGTAAGAATCTCAGTGCTGTGTCTGATATTTGGTGCATTATATAACTAACAGCTATGAACTCTTCACAGGAAATGTGTTGGCTCTTTTCTCTCCTTTTCTTCAGAGACAAGAGTGGAAGAGGGTGATAACGTTCGCATCCTTCAAGAGGGGGGGCGTCATTCGCTCATCATCACTCACGTTAGCAGTGACACAGAAGGCTTCTACACAGCAGTTGCTCAAAACTTTCATGGGAAGTCTGAATGCACTGCAGAGCTCTACATGCAAGAACCTCGGGCTGCCATCTCTTCTCACATGTAAGAGGAGTCATTCATATGGAAAACATCTCTATGAGCCACTGTGTCATTTTAACTTGAAAAATTAAAACCATGTTGTCAAGATAATAGAAAACTTTAGATGTTCGGGACAGAAAAATGCTTTATAATCAAAGCAATCCATCAAACATAGCGAAGGCTTGTGAAAGACATTAAATAAACCTATCAATTTTTCAGTGCATGTTCGCAAATTTGTACAATATTGATCTCTCCTATCTTCCTCCAGGGCCAAGTTGGAGAAGATGCCATCCATCCCGGAGGAACCTGAAGTGCTAGAGAGTGAGACGGAGAAGAGGACCATGCCAGACTTTGTCAAACCTCTGGCTGACGTGGAAGTGATTGAAGGGAAAGAGGTGGTGCTGAAATGCAAAGTGGCAGGCCTGCCCTACCCAACCATTTCCTGGTACCACAATGGAAAACGCATTGAGAGCAGCGAGGAACGCAAAATGACGCAGTGTAAGTTAAAAACGTGATGACAAAAAAAGGTAACCCATTTTGTAGAAGCAGTAGAGTAAATATGAAAATTTGTCTCTGTCCTTCAGACAGGGATGTCCACAGTCTACTCATCCGCAGCGCTTGTCATGCCCATGGTGGCGTCTACAAGGCTGTCATATCCAACAAAGTGGGCAAAGCTGCTTGTTATGCACATCTATATGTAACAGGTAGAGTTGGAGGCCTGGTGTTTGGTGGTCGATACAGTGAAAAATGTTTGTCTGTTTATGTGTATGTTAATGAATTTATTTATCTGAACACAGATATTGTTCCTGACCCTCCTGATGGCCCTCCAGTTATTGAGGCCATTACAGGGAAAACTATTAGCCTCAGCTGGAAGAGACCAAAGAAACTTGATCCTTCATTTGGTAGGTTTACTAGGCTTTTTCTGTTCATTTCATTTTTTGGACTGGATCTCACACAGTTTCTGCAGTCTTAAGGATGATTTTCATGTAAAACATGTGCCTGGAAACAGTATTTAACACATGTGTTGTTGTTTATTTGCTTGATTTTCTTTGGGACGTTCTAATCCCCTTGGCATATCATACTGTATCTGATCAGCTCAGACTTGAATACAAAACAAAAAACAATTTCTTGCTGCATCTTAAGCATTGCACTGTAGATTTATTATGGTCCAGATAAATAAAACACTCCATGTGTCTTCAGATACCAGCTCCCTGCTGTATGTGGTTCAGCAGCAACCTCTTGGCTCTATCCAGTGGTCTGTTGTGGCATCTAACTTGAGGGAGACCAACTACACAGTCACCTCTCTGTCAAAGGGAGTCCGCTACGCTTTCAGAGTCTTGACATCCACTGGCAAGACACTGAGCAAACCATCATCTTCTACTGATCTGGTTCAACTGCTGGACAGAGGTACATAAGCTTGAGTACAGTAGGCCTACATTGTTACTGGTCCTAATATTTGATAATGCATTTATGTGTATATTTATATTTCACATTTTTATCCTTTATAGGACCATATTTGAGAAAAGCTCCAGTTATTTTGGACAAACCAGACATTGTTTATGTGGTTGAGAATCAGCCTGCAAGCATCACCATCACATTGAATCACGTACATGCTGTTGTCACCTGGAAAAGGTGTGTTCTTCTGTCTCTAATAACACATTACACGTGCATATGTTAAAAACTTTTTTCCAAAAGTCATACACCAAAAAAATTTACAGGATGGGTTAAAGCCTGATTGTAATGGAGGAGATCCACTGCAATTTCCTGGAGATAAGTTTTGTTCTACTGGTTTGTCATTTTGTTTCTTTTTTATTATGCTCATTTAGTTTGTATGGTAGAAATTAGAGGGTATTAGTGTCTTAAATGTCTGATTGTTGTTTGTAGACTCAATTTCATCTGCAGAATCGTCCCAGTGAAAAATCTGAATGTCAGATTTTGGGAAAGATTTTGATTTACAGCCTGTAGTGCTGAGTGTTATGCAGTTTATATTGCCTCTGTGTTTACCAGGAGGGGTGTGGTGGTGGTCAACAAACCAGGGATGTATGAAATGAGCATGCCAGATGATGATCAGCACACCCTGAAGCTTCAGCGGGTCAGGAGCTCAGACCTCGGGCAGTTGGTGGTCACTGCCAGCAACCAGTTTGGCAGCGACCTCTGCACACTTCAGCTGGCCGTGGCAGGTCAGTTTTCTTTGGACAGAGCACCACATGATAAATTTAGCATTTTAGTGTGAATGTAAAGAATTTTATACTTATTCTTGGCAGTATTACTGTAAATACCAACAAGAGAACGCTGCTTGTAATTTAACCTGTTACTAAGCAGCAGCTATCTTTGAAGTAAGAATTTTTAAAATAACTTTTCTAAAAAAGAGTTTGTAGTTTGAAGAGAGTGTGAAATTCAAACCTTTATTTCTTTTGAAAGCTATAGATCTTATTGACTATGATTTCTAATTTCAATGATTTTGGAGTCGATGAATATGTTAATAATCAAGAAAAGATAAAACCAAGAATATATTGTTGGTTGATAACATGAATTTGTGGTTATTGTAATCTCATAAATGCTATTGTAGATACTTAAATTGCTAGAAACTGTGTAATGAGATTCATTTATTACTCTCACTTGCTCCATAATGTTTGCTTTATTCATACATTTGTGACCATCTACAGCATTGAGTTATTAAACTGTTTCTTTCTTTATCTCTTATGCTTCCATAGTGGCTCCTAAGTTTGAAACCATCATGGAGGATGTGGACGTCCACACTGGGGAGACATGTCATCTGGCTGTAGTGGTTGAAGGGAAACCAGATCCAGATATTCTGTGGTATAAGGTATAATAATTCATTTTTAACACCAGCTTGTCTATGACAAAAGGCAATTTGATATCAAGTTGTTTCCTTTATATTCATTTCTACAGGGGTGCAGAAGAACAGACAGAAATTTACAACTGTTAATAAAAATGCGACATTGAAATAAGCAGTGTTATTACTATAATCCAAAACCATTTTAATAATTGATTGGTCTGTTGCAGGATGACATGCTTCTCTCTGAAAGCAGCCACTTCACATTTGTGTATGATGACCCAGAATATTCCCTTGTTGTCCTCAATGCCAGCCCTGAACACTCTGGTGTTTATACCTGCACTGCGAAGAACCTGGCTGGCTCCAACTCCTGCAAGGCTGAGCTCACAGTTCACACAGGTCTGCAACAACATCATCAGCACAGCACAAGCTGCTTTCAGACAAATTCAGCTAAAGGGCTTGTAATTCTGTAAAGTCAAAATAAGAAAAGTGTGGCGAGGTAGTATCTTCTCATGATAAATTCATTCAGTTGTGAACAGACATCAGTGAAATATAAAAGAATACCAGATTTAATATTGGCTAACCAACAGGCCTTTTCTCCGTGTGCAGCTTATATTTATGCTTTAGTTTGGATTATATCCATTTCCTGTTGTATAAAACACTGGTATAATGTAGTTGTATTTGAAAATTGCATCTCTAAATCTACACCATATGGATGGGACCGCAAGGTGTGTTGAGTCTACAGTACGAAACCATCTGTCACTATGCTGGCACACATGTACTGTACAGTGAAGCACACACACACAATTAAAATGCTTATATGCCGGTTTTATTATATTGGTGTTCCTGCAGAGCACAAAGAAGTGGTGGAGCCAATGGAGGACGAGAGAACCATTCTGAGGAAAATGAGGCGTTTGACGGATTACTATGATATCCACAAAGAGATAGGGAGGTGAGTGTGTGTGATGTGTACATGGTCACACGGTTATGATGCCTCACATCCCTTCACATATAGCGAGGGCTGGGCTGTGAGAGGGGGTGAGTGTGGGGAGTTGCACCTGCTTAACAACAGTAGACAGAAGCAAGAGATGAGTCACCAGCTTGTGCGGGGTGAATACATTAGCTGACAGATGATTTGTTTTGGTCTGCCTTAGTGGAGACAGGCATTTACTGTGAATTGTAGAGCAATCGAAGCGGCAAAACAGGCAGACGGGAAAATCTGTTTCCCCACATGTGATGTGTTTTGGTTATTAAACAGAGCAGCAAACTCACAAATGAAATTTAGATTCTTGTTTCTTCTCCCTAGCACTTATCCTATTATATATCTCAGTGTCTTAAAAGTTTGTATTTTATTGTTTTTTCATTTCTCTTAAATAACATTTTCTTTCAATAACGTCAGTGTACACTTGCAAAATCTCACTCAAAACCTGCAATTTGTGACAGAATAAGACGCATCCCCTTCTATTGTGTTGTCATTATGATATTGTTTTCCCTTTATTTGTATATTTGTATTATAAAGAACAACTTAACACCCTATGAAAATCAAGTGGTTTGACTTACCTTGCTCCAATGATGTAGCAATCAGTGTGTCAGTACACTCACTGATATGTGTGGTAACAGATTTAACACAGCTCGCTTTGGATCCCCTTTTGAAACTCTCTCTCATATTAGGTATTTTATTCAACATAAATAAGAATGAACTTCAATGCTGTAACAATTGATATGTTGTGGTGTGATATGAACTGAAGGCTACTTCAGTTGATATAATTATGGCTACAAACTCCTTGAAAATATTCTTGTATCATATTCATTTCTGTTTTGTTTGACTACAATATTTATTGTGGGACTATTAAATATAATAATAACTGACTAATGCTGAACAAACACAATACATTTCATATGTATTAAGTCTATATCATCATATTGTGTGACCGTTGGTGCAGGGGGGCCTTCTCCTACGTGAAGAGAGTGACTCAGAAGACAGCAAAGGCAGAATTTGCTGCCAAGTTCATTTCTGCACGAGGGAAGAGGAAAGCATTGGCCCTCAGAGAGATGGACCTGCTGTCAGAGCTTGACAATGAGAGGATTCTCTATTTCCATGATGCTTTTGAGAAGAAAAATGTGGTGGTACTAATCACAGAGTTGTATCCTTTCAGTGCAGTTGTGTGTGTTATGAATTAAAAGAGCTGTTGTATTTTAATGTCCCGTTTCATTGTGCTGCATCAACTGAGACATTTTTAATAGGATATGTTAAATTATGTTGTAAAGGCATTCTCATCTGTGCAGTAGTGTTTCAAATTTTATGTCTCATTGTTGACCAGTCTTGAACTTGCATCTATCTAAAGGACGCTAAAGATCCAAAGCATTAATCCCAATGTCTTACAAAGTTCCCTGGAGGCATGAATGAAGTGCAGCACAGTCTTTTCTCTGTGACTCATCGCCGATGAGTGGAATTAGCAAGAGATGGGATGTGTGGGAGTTTTGCTCATTTATAATTCATTGCTCATGCACCTACCACTTGGACTGTGAATTCAAGTCACAGCTCTACTTTTTTTTTTTTCCTCAACTGTTGTGTGAAGATGTCACGAGGAGCTGCTGGAAAGAATTGCCAAAAAAACAACAGTCATGGAATTGGAGGTTGGTGTTCTTCTGCTGACTGCATTGCGCTATCATTATGTAATACAACTTTTAAGCTAATTACCTAATGTTTCTCTGCAGATCCGCTGGAGTGTTCAGCAGGTGTTGGAAGGTCTTCGTTATCTTCACCAAAAGAGAATCGTTCACCTTGATGTAAAGGTATCTGTCCATACTACCACTGGTGCTGTGTCAGATTTAGTAGATTTGTTTTATATTATTTTATGAGTGCCTGACATTGTCATGACATTATCCTCTAGCCAGAAAATATTTTAATGGCAAGTCCTGGGAGTGACCAGATCCGCCTTTGTGACTTTGGGAATGCCTTAAAATTAGAGACTTCAGAGGAGTACTACTGCAAATATGGAACGCCAGAATATGTTGCACCAGAGATTATTAACCAAACTCCCGTCTCCACAGCAACAGACATATGGTGAGCCACCTGTTCTTCAGCATTCAGACATGACTATGCACTCCAGGCACTACCTTGTTATCTGCAACAAAATATGCAAGTGTTTGTGTGCTTTTCTGCTTTGCCTGAAACTTTGCTTATTAATGAATCTGTCCTGCTCCCCCACAGGCCTGTTGGTGTCATCACTTATCTCTGGTATGTTATATAATGCAGATAGCACTAAAATATTAATTTAAAAAAAAAAAGAGTAATTGTCTTTTCTAACGATGCTGTTTTTTTATATTCCAGCCTGACTGGTGTGTCGCCTTTTGCTGGTGAGAATGATAGAGACACTGCCCTAAACATCCGTAACTACAATGTGGCATTTGAAGAGAGCATGTTTGCTGACCTCTGTAAAGAAGCGAAGGGATTTGTCATCAAGCTTTTGGTAGTGGACAGACTGTAAGCATTTTGATAAGTGTTCTGTTGGTGTCACAAAAATGCATTGAGTTTAAATGCACCATTTTACCAAACATAGTTGCATTTAACAGTGACTAAACTGTCCTTTTTCCCTCTTCTAGGAGGCCCAGTGCAATTGAGTGCCTTCGTCACCCATGGTTCAAGGTGAGCTATGCTTTAAAAAGTATATCACCCACAGAAGTTATATTTATATCCCCACGGACATTACTGATCAATTTCCTCTTTTTGACTTGTAGTCACCAATGAACAAGAGCATCAACACAGCAATGCTAAAACAAGTTTTGTCTAGAAGACGATGGCAGGTAAGCCGTGATGACAATCTGCTAAACATACAATTAGCATGTGGAAGTGAAATGCAGACATAAAAAAAGGCCCGACTGTAGTTTACAGTAGTCCTATATTCACTATCTTTCTGTAAATGGAGGTGTCATGATTCTGGCTTATTTGAACAAAGGCAAAAACATTTACAAATAGAAGCAGCCCACTAATTTGGTTCAATCAATTCCTGAAACCACGGTATACACAGTATATATAAAAAGGCATGATAATAATAATAATAGTAGATCTTACACTGTCCTCTGTTGCCTCTTTTCAGCGTTCCCTTATCAGCTACAAATCCAAGATGGTGATGAGGTCCATTCCAGAGCTGCTGAATGACTCATCCAGCCACGTCTCCATTGCAATGGCTCGACATTTAAAAGACAGCTCCCCACCACCTTCCTCTTCCTCTGACTCTGATGCAGATGTGGATGAGCTTCCCTTTATTCCTATGCCACTGTCCATGGTCTTTTCTGGTTCTAGGGTCTCCCTTACTGAGATCCCAGGGGATGAAGATGTCCCTGGATGGTCGAATGTTTTTTCTGATGGTACAAGAAAAAAGGACACTATGGAGGTAACAGGTACAAGACGAGTGAGTAGTAAAAGAGCTCAAGATGAAGTGGAAACCTCAAATGACGAGAAAATTGAAATGACAAAAAGAGTTCCACTTAAAAAAGGATCAAGTGTAGAGTCAGATGAATCACAGACTAAAGCCAAGCGGGCTACTATGAGGAGAGGCAGTTCTGCTGATTCAGCACTGCTTCTCCACATTGACCCAGAAGAGGAAAATGTAAATGAGGCTTCTGAAGCAAGTAACAAGAGTCTAAAAAAGGCTGTTTCTATGGAATTACCAAATCGCAGCCCAAGCCCTGGAGCAGCGAAGTTAAGCCAGGAGGATTATGCCCTAAAACTGGAACTTATGAGACAGCGGCTGCTAAGAGGAGGCAGTTTAGACAAAAAGATGAGTGGCTTGCGTGGGCCCTTGTTTGAAACACTTGGCATGGATGAAGAGAGGCAAACAGGGTCTCTGGATCGCAATTTGAGGCGATCCAGAGTGGGGCCATCATCACTATCAAGAGCAGCTTCTTCTGATTCTCCTGGAGAAGACACGCCAAAGACCAAAGTTTTTTGCAAAAGCGCCTCCTTCACTCAAGGGGATTCTGAACCCATGCCACTGCATCGTAGGTTTGGCGCCCCCTTAGAGATCCCATCTGTAGGCAATGAGACCATGGAGGGGAAGAAGCTCCATGAGGCAACCTCAATGTCTGCACTAACTGAACCAACACTGCAGTGTACAACACCAGGAGTGAACCAACAGCAAACACAGAACATAGTGAAAGAGCATGAAGACATAGATGGAATAACAGAGGAAAGGACCAAAACCCAGTTAATAAAGGCAGATAAAGAAGAATCAGAGTCTAGATCACCCTCTGTAATTGCTCCCATAATTGTGATAGAGGATGACGACGAAGAACAAGAAAAGAAAGAAAATCAGGAGTTACATATTGATGAAAAGGATTTGAAGGGAGCTGAAGATACTCCACCAAATGCTCAGCTGTCACCCTTGTATGAAAGTGGCATTCAAGCAGTGCCATCTCAATCGTCTGAGAAGGTCCAACCAAAAAATCTTTTCACTACAGTCAAACAAAACGATACAAAGTATCCTACATCGCCTGAACATCCAGCAGTATTTTCCAGAGTAGCAGCTGCAGACCAGTCTCCTGGTTCTAATTCTCCATCATCAAACCCCGATCTTCCTGCCACCCCACGGCAGCTTGTGTTAAGAACAGATATTAAAGACATTGACTCAGAGGAAGTGTTTGAAGCCCGGTTTAAGAAACGGGAGTCGTCTTTGACCCGTAGTCTCCGAAAACTGACCAGAAACAAATCAGAGGAGAAATCACCTGTACTAAACCGAAAGAATGTTGAAGGAGGCGAAGAGGTTTATCGGCCAGGGCCAAGGGGGGCACCTCTTGAAATGGTATCCAAAGGATTACAGAAGAAATCCAAATCGGTTCAAGACTTAAGGGAAGAAGACAAGGAAACGGGCCTCAGCCTAATCGGGCGGTTTTCCTTGCGGGGAAAGAGATCAACATCCGTTGATAAGAAAGGTGAGAAATCAAAAGAGGAAAAGAATCAGGATGCGCAGGTAGCTGCTGTAAACAAGAGAGTTTCATGGGCTGTTGGTCGCAGTAAGTCCCTGGACACAGGTGCACCGAAGCAGCTTGATGAGAGAGAACAAATCAAAGCTGAAGAGTCATCGGTTTCTGCTATGAGGCGCAAGTTTGAGTCCAAAGTGGCAGGAATCTCTAGCAAAATAAGGACCCATTCAGAGGAGAGGAAGGATAAGGACGCTCAGGTAAATCAAAAGGATTTTAAGAAGGTTACAGATTCCCCTATCGTGGCAATGCGACAGAAGTTTGAAAACAAAGTGGCAGGAATATCCACGAAAATCCGTAGTCAGTCTGAGGAGAGAAAAGGAGATGCAGAAGGAACAAGGACACCCCTGTTTATCCGCCATCGTCATTCCCAATCTGAGGGGCGTGGACTTAAAGGAATGGGCATTCCTGAGAATCAGTTGGCAAAGCAGACCGGCACTGGTGCATCCAAGGAATCAATTGAATCCACTTCTAGCATCCATTCTGAAAAAGCGCCAGAGACTGACAGGAGATCACGATGGGACAGGTGGGGTCTGACACGGGGCAAAAAAGACAAAACTCCATCCCAGTCCGATCTGCCTTCAACTATTCACAAAGAGGATGGTTTGTCCAAAAGCCAGCAGCTTATCCGCTCTGCTTCAGATTTTGCTCCAGTGTTCCACATCAAACTCAAAGACCAACTTTTATTGGAGGGGGAACCTGTCACTCTTAACTGCCTTCCAGCTGGAAGTCCACATCCAGAAATTACATGGATGAAAGGTATCTTACTTACGTTTTTGGTCTCATTGTGGCTTTATCCAGAACCTGCTACACGGTTGATTAAATGTTTGTGTATTCCAGATCGGAAAGCACTGGGTGTAGATGACAGAATCAACCTGGTCTCCCACCCAGATGGCAGGCAGCTGCTTATGATCACAAAGTCCACTTGGAAGGATGCAGGAATTTATGAATGTGTAGCTACCAACTCCATAGCTACGACCACCACCTCCTGTACAGTGTCCATAGCTTGTAAGTATCTTATTTAGCTCATAGGTGTTGTCTGTTATTATATAGAACTGGTAAAATGAGAAATCCAATATCAAAACTGCTAATTATATATAGAGTGAGTTGTTCCTCGAGACGTGAGGTAAAACTGTTCCTTTGTCTTTAATGGACATATAGTAATTATCTTCAAACTGTGATGCATTTTACATAATTACATTTATTGCAGGGACATGAATATTAATACAACTGAAATTAATATTAATGTGAGAAGATTAACTTTACAGTAGATTAACTAAATGGATTTTTGGTTTTTCTTATATTCATCTTGTAATGATCCTCCTTGCAAATTGGTAGATATTGCACTCTTGACATTGGCAACTGGTTCACATTCAAGATTCGAATCACGTATTTGCACAAATAGTATGCAATAAGAACATCAGTGCTTATATATTGCCAAGGCTGCTCATAAATGCAACAATATTAATTAGACTTGCACATGTCAGATGCAATTGATAGCATTTAAACTTCAGTTGTTACAACTTTGGACATATAGTATTGCCAATTTCCAGTGCGGATGCGATTTGCCTTTATAATCTAATAGCAGACTGAACAATAATTCAGACATCCTCTATCTCCAGAAGCACAGACACCATCGTCTATGCCAGTTCATCAGCTTAATGGGAAAATCACTGTGATATGACACTTTGAATTTGGTTTGATTTAATGATTAGTTTTGAACCATTCTATAAACATTTCTTTTATGCTGGATTTGCATCTTGCATCTCAGCTTAAACTGACCTTTTCCTCTAAATAATCATAAATAATTGTATTCTGTTATTATTATTATTATTATTATTATTATTATTATTATTATTATTATTATTATAACAGAAATGCAATTAA